>JAUMHA010276254.1:0-14976 GCA_032359765.1 Saxidomus gigantea | reverse complement strand
TTGGAATTTCCATCTCGGTCGCTTGATTGCAGAGATCAATTATTGTAAAAATTCCAATATCACAGGAAACAAGTAGAAAAAAGGTAAGAAATTCATGGCTGTACAATAGTTCATATTTCAAATAATGTAAAGTAAAAATAATACAACGGAACAAAGCACATGTCACAAATGTCTTTTAAATGACTTGTTTTAGATTAATTGATCTAACAGTGACATGAACACATTTGACAAAAAAAAGTAACAAGAACAACGAAGTTAATCATTTAAACCATTATTTACGTTTTACTTTTTATGTTATTTTTTAATTTAATTATCTAACACCGAAATGAGGCATAAAACTGCGTTTTGAACAAATTGCGAAGTCCATTGCTACTGATCAAAATTTACTGTGATTTCACAGCTTAAGTGTTATGACGGAAAAGACGTATACTCAGTTGCAAAAGAAAGTGTGCACTTTTTAATTTCTCCATTTTGATAAAACGTATCGGTCTAAAATTTCAAACACTACCTTTTAACATGAACACAATTTTGTTAGAGATTGAATGTGCTGTCAATGCACATGCAATTTAGCATAAATTGCTCTAAACTTTGATGCCAAACATCATGTATTTCTGTTGAAAGTAATACATAAAATTAACAAAAACCAAAATGCACACTTTCTTTTGCAACATAGTATATTTGCTGCATACCAATAGAATAAGATTTGTCCGGAATTTACTCGTAAACCTTTTATAATGTGTCTTTCTAATTTCAGCAAAACTATGGAACCAGTACGAATGTCATTTGATCATTTTTATATTAAGCTCAAATTTTTACTTCGTTGAACTCTTTTGAACTCAAAGGTAACATTATAATGTGACCGTTGGTAACGCTTTTAATACATTACCATATCTCTCTGAGGTTGTAGACAAGGAAGATATATACAAGTAGTTCACTCTCGTTTCCATATTTATATTAATCAATCATTTCCTTTGTGTGTTCTGAAGTCAAAGTGTCAAAAATACAAGAAAACAATGAAAAAAATGAAAGCAACTAAAAGCAAAAGCAAATTATTGCACAACAATAATTCAGGACATACACTACTAAAGTAAAATTTATGAATTACTTCAATACAGTAATTGATAACAATCATAAATGAAAATTGGATAAAGGGAATTTAACCAAATGCACTAATAACCAAATTAATGAATAACTGATATTGATGGACAAGCCAAGGAAATTGGGACAAGGGAAAATCTGGATTTACTGACCTGTAATATATAACAACTGCTTGAATCATAAATAGATGTAGCCAGGATAATTAAATATTTATCCTAGATATGTATCTGTCCAACTGTGTGATTTCAAAGACCCTCCCCTCTACCCCCCCCCCCCCTCTATGCATGAGAAAATGTGAGATGCTTGATTAGGTGTTATAATTAAACCAATCACTGGTTTTTATCGTATAATTCCCTTTACACACCATCAGTTATAGAGAGCATATATAAATAGAAGTCACCTGATACTATATGATCACATAACTGAGTTGTCGCATTTCATGTATAACTCGTGCACACATTATAAGGTATAAAACCACTAATAATTACCACTGTGATTTTCTTCCCTGCTTTAAAAATGTATAAATGTATCGTGACATTTCAAAATGTACAACCTATGTTCACATTACTTTAAATTTTAACAGATTATAGTATCAAATGTGATTACATTTAACTTCACTGTTGTGCAAAATACTATGAAAACGTGTTTAAACATTTCAAATGAGTACCTTGTAATAAATAGTAGTTTAATATGTACAGAAAACTGACTTTGTGACATTTACACAACTTATGAAAGATGAAAACGTTGCATAACGATAAGCAGGAAGAACATTTCACTGAAACGAAACAAAATACTGATGTCTTTGATGTTTTGCTGATATAGTACAAGCAAGACTGCTGAAAGGAAATTCTAACTATATACCTGTTATAATTATACTACTGTTACTTTTGCTTTGGATGAAGGCTACACACCATTTTAATGTTATTTTAAGAACAACATTCTTTACTTAAACTACCTACTTGCTTGCAAGCTTTTCTTTCCCTAACTACTTCATCCTAAGTCTTCACTACAATCAGCCAACTTCCTCAGAACAGCTGTTAGGCATTAAAAATTACATAGGCAATAGAAAATGCATAATAATCGCAATAAATAATTTAAAAATAGTTAAAAAACTTATTCATTGAAATAATTTTATGAAATTATCAGTAATTCATTGAAAAAACACTATGATAAAAATATACTGTGACATTCTCCCTTGACACTTAAACGAAAACTTCAAACTCCACTTACTGTTGAAACATTAAAAAATCAATGTTCCTCTCCGGCACTCTTCGATTTCTTTTGGGCCAGATCCGTGGTTCAACTGTGATTTCAGAAGCTTCTGAATGCGAAAGTTGATGTGAGGGAGAAGAAAAATCAACTTCAGAAGATTTGCTTCTGAAAATGAATTTTGTTTTCCATTAGAACCTGTATTATTCTGCACAGAAAAACTATTTTCTGAAGATAAAAGCTGAACAATATGACCATCAAATGAGAAATATCCACTATATTGGATTCAGAAGTATTTTTTGACATCTTGGAAACAGATTGCCTAACAACTGGTTTTCCTATTTGGTATAACTGCTATATTTAAGAAAGCGTCTAAAGTTAACGAGGATGTCTTCCAAACATTGAAAAGAATGGAAAATACCCTGTACTACTATGACGGGTTGCATTATATGCATAGACCAATGGTGCAACATATGAATACTTTCAAAATTACGGCCCTGGGGTTACTAACTCAAAATGTTCACCTTATCTTAAGTTACGACAGACTTTACGGGTGTGCTAAGGTGGCGTTAAGGTAACATTATTTCAGTTACTCAAAACACATCTTATCGACACCTAAGTGATACCGTAACTTACGACTTCGTAAGTAGACAAGGTCAGTCTGTGTAAAACATACACTCTAATATCGGCAAATTGAAAATAGAAAATAGTGCTTTAGAAAAGAGAACACTCAATCAAATTATACGAAAGAAGGGTTGTGTTGCGTTATGTCTCGCCCTATCACACTTGGTGGGAAAATGATTAGTGTGAACAAGTATAGTTATGCATATTTGGGTCATATAGTCAAAGATCAAGGTCACAAGGGTCTAGCTTAAAGTATAGCTAAATGAAGTTTATCTAAACAAAAGTTTTAGTATATTGTATTGTTTGTTGTACAAACCATTCCTGTGTCAAGTTGTCACAAACAATAGCTAGATATTGGTGTTTTTTCACGCAAAGCTTAATGCTGTCCTTAAGATCTAAAGGATTATTTTAATAAGTTTTAATACAGACAAATTTTCAAATATTATAGTATCTAGCCATCATTCACTATATTTTGCTGCAATACAATAGACAGGGTATAAATTTATATTCAGGCAACGATAGCGTATTTTTCAATTGGTTTTGGCACCTTATATCTGCAGAATGCCAACGGTTCAATGTATCATAGCTACTCGCTCTCATATTTTGGTGAAAAAATAAAGAATAAATAGTATAAATTCCTGTAAATTTTATCTGTATATTTGAAATTATCCTGTCACTTGCAGCATTATTGGCACGATAGCAGGGTGCCGGATAAATTTACTGATATACGGTTGTTGATCACGTGCCTTGTGTGTGATTGCCTGACTACTTAATTGAAAGAAAAACAATCATGTGGCTTGTTTTCCACTCAAAAGCAAAGCTCTACACTAGTATGAAATTTTGTATTATTTGCATTCACAAAGTCACAAGTCTACGTCACTGAGGCAGTAATGTTTTGGTAGCCATTATGTGTACATAGACCTAGTGAATTGAATTGAAAGATTTCTCAGTTATGTCTCGCCCTATCACACTTGGTGGGAAAATAATTAGTGTGAACAAGTATAGTTATGCATATTTGGGTCATATAGTCAAAGATCAAGGTCACAAGGGTCTAGCTTAAAGTATAGCTAAATGAAGTTTATCTAAACAAAAGTTTTAGTATATTGTATTGTTTGTTGTACAAACCATTCCTGTGTCAAGTTGTCACAAACAATAGCTAGATATTGGTGTTTTTTCACGCAAAGCTTAATGCTGTCCTTAAGATCTAAAGGATTATTTTAATAAGTTTTAATACAGACAAATTTTCAAATATTATAGTATCTAGCCATCATTCACTATATTTTGCTGCAATACAATAGACAGGGTATAAATTTATATTCAGGCAACGATAGCGTATTTTTCAATTGGTTTTGGCACCTTATATCTGCAGAATGCCAACGGTTCAATGTATCATAGCTACTCGCTCTCATATTTTGGTGAAAAAATAAAGAATAAATAGTATAAATTCCTGTAAATTTTATCTGTATATTTGAAATTATCCTGTCACTTGCAGCATTATTGGCACGATAGCAGGGTGCCGGATAAATTTACTGATATACGGTTGTTGATCACGTGCCTTGTGTGTGATTGCCTGACTACTTAATTGAAAGAAAAACAATCATGTGGCTTGTTTTCCACTCAAAAGCAAAGCTCTACACTAGTATGAAATTTTGTATTATTTGCATTCACAAAGTCACAAGTCTACGTCACTGAGGCAGTAATGTTTTGGTAGCCATTATTTGTACATAGACCTAGTGAATTGAATTGAAAGATTTCTCAGTTTCAATTTATTACTTCGGCTAATTCATGTGACACAAATAAAGATAAACAACGTTTTTTTTAGAGAAGGACTTCACTCTATTTTAGTAAGACAATTGAATTCGTACATAAACGGGATAGAAAAATACATTTTTTTCAGATTTTCCTCTGATTGATGGTAGTTTATTTCGTCATTCCAGAGGCTGAAATTGTACATTAAATGTCCTGTCAGCAGCAGTTAGTTGCAGCTAAAAGGAAAAATATTTGAATAGTACTTATTAGTGTCAGTTACAGTGTTTTCATTTTCAAAAAACGGGGATTCAATCATTCATGGAAAAGGAGCTTGATCGACTAAAATGGGATCTTATGTCCGTAACCCGTTTTTGTCGGGGAAGGAAAAGGTAAAATAGCATCAATATAAGTTTTAAGGTCTTTGAATTTCAATTATTGTTTTGAAAAACGTGTACAGTGCTAACAAACGTCGTTGAGAATATCGAACGGCGGCCATTTTGTTTTGAAACCATGAAACCAGACATTTCAAAGTTTGTTTTCAATGTGAGAAAGAATGACTGGATAAATAGAATATTAGTTTGGTAGCTTCGGCCCACACGATAAATTCCTTCGCCTTGCCAGATAAACTTTCTCTATCCACGCTTCCAACCTATTATTTTCTATTTATACGCTACCAAATCATGGCTCGTTTCAAACGCTTTTAGAAAATCCCTGTATAAACATTTAGCGTAGCGGTGCCGTTGATCTTAACCTACCATCATTTTCAATTTATGTTTGCTAATTGCTACTTAGACTTTCACTAATGTTGTTGATCCTAGCCATTACCTTCACATTTCATGTTTACATAATATCGGTATATCATTTTTGAAAAAAAAAGATTTTTTCCACCAGAAACTGTGAGCGAGCAGCTTTAAATGAGTTTAAAAATTGCTGCCACGGATGTTCGGAAATATATCCTTAACCCTTAGCTCTTTGAAATTTTACAATGGACTGGCCCGTTTTTCAATATGGAATGTGTCATTTATTATTCAATGAGGTGCCAGCTGAAAAGATTGCACGGATGTGCAGCGCAGTCATGATTTGCACTAATCGCAAAGGCAGAATCTTATGCAATAATCGTTATTCAAAACCTTTTTGATAATATAATATACCTGCAATACTTTTAAAAGGAAAGAAAATTGCTGCCTGATTTCGCAAATGGAAAATTGAATATACAATGTACGTATGCACTCCTATTTGATGGGAATCTTAAAACATATATATGCATATTCAAATGCAAATATAACATTTTACTCTTTGTGAAGTAGATCAAGTTAAAATAAAAGGTTCTCAAGTAGTAAACTATAGTAACGATGATGTTAAGGGGTCGATTTTGTCACCTTTAGTTGAAGTGAGACTTACAGTAACACCGTAAGTTACAAGGCGTTTGAGTTAGTGGAAACATTGATAATAATGTGACCTTAAGATCAAATAAAGGCTTACGCTGCTTTCGAGTTAATCACCCCTGGTCGCTGTGTAAACGTGCAGGAAATTCACAGGGAAGAATAAAGTTTTCGAAAAGGACTTTGGAAGTTGCTATGGCTGTTTCATTTCTAGTAGGTTGTGCTTGCGCATAACTCGTAAAATGGCTTGTAAATGTTAGAACATTTTAAAAACCTCCTCTAGAACATTCTAGGGACAAGAAATCAAAACATACTAGTTCCATTAGTTGTGTTGTTGTGATGTTAACAAGTTTAGCTCGTGTTTTGACTGGAGTCTTGCTCATTATACAGCGATGACAGTCTCTTTGATTCTAGAATCAATACCTACCTCTAAACCAGGCCAATAGAAGCAAAAACGGACAAAAGAAAATGTTCTGTCACGACCTAGATGACCAACATGACTATCAGGAGTTTTAAAAACAAGACCCTTTGACCCTAATGGTAAGACTAACTGCTGAGCAGTACGTCTATCAAGAGTAGGTATAAAATACCATCAGTAAATGCTTTTTAATCCATTCACGAATATACCTAGTTACCTCAGGAGTTTCCAATTTACGGGTGTCCTCTTTTGAAATAACACCAAATTTAACAAGGGAAATAACTCCAATAATACCAATGGTTTAATCTGTATGCTGCTCCTTAGACCAATCAATATTGCTCAACTCAGTGGCTTTAAATGTTTCAGGGGAATCTTCCTGTAACTCTGTAGTGCCTGAAATGTTTGCAAAAGTAACTAAGTCAGTAACTGATGCATGAAAAGTAGCATTGATCACATCATGGAACTTAATGACTTCGGGCTCAACTTAAGGTCTATAGGAAAGTCCACCTGCATCACTGCTTGATGTCCGAGTTTTGTAATGAACCACGAAATTGTAATTACCAAGAGCTGCCAGCCAGCGATCCCCAGTTGCATCAATATTTGCTGTTCTAAAAGCATATGTCAACGGGTTATTATCTGTGTTCACTTTGAAAGTATGTACGTACAGATAATCATGAAATTTTCAGAAACGGCCCATTTTAAACACAATAAATCAAACTTATGCGCAATATATATTTTCTCGCCCCCTTCAGACAACGACTGCCAAATGCAATGACACGCTCTTTACCGTCCTAGAGCGCATACAATACAGCACCAAGACGTTGACCTGACGCATCTATATTTAGAACAAAGGGCTTATCATAATTGGAATATGCCGAAATAGGAGGTGAAGAAAGTTTTCCCTTCGGAAGTTTAAATGCATTATCCTGCGCTTCACCCGGATCAATATGTCTGTTTTTGTTTATGGATACCCTTCACTTTAGTAGGTATACCTGTTAACAATTCATTTAGTGGCTTTGCCAGCTTGGAGTAATCCTTCACACATTTCCTATAGTAACCAGTAAAATCAAGGAATGACGCAGTTCTTTGATATTTTTAGGAGTGGGCCAAGAAACCAAATCACTTATTTTCTCAGTGTCAGTTGCTGTGGCACCCCGACTGATTACATGACTAAGATAAGTAGCACTGGTCTTGTAAAATTCACATTTGCTAGGTTTAAGTTTTAGACCGTCTTGATTTAACCTTTTATGGCTACTCTTCACTTTAGTAGGTATACCTGTTAACAATTCATGTTGTGGCTTTGCCAGCTTGGAGTAATCCTTAACAAATTTCCTATAGTAACCAGTAAAACCAAGGAATGACGCAGTTCTTTGATATTTTTGGGAGTGGGCCAAAAAACCAAATAACTTATTTTCTTAGTGTCAGTTGCTGTGCCACCCCGACTGATTACATGACCAAGATAAGTAGCACTGGTCTTGTAAAATTCACATTTGCTAGGTTTAAGTTTTAAATCGTGTTCATTTAACCTTTCAAAAATTGTTTCCAATCTGCAAACGTGTTCTTCGAAAGTTTGAGAAAAAATAATAATATTGTCAGGAAAAACCAGACATTCTTTAAAATCTAAGTCTCCAATACACTGTTCAATTAACCGTTGGAATGTTGCAGGGGCATTAGTTAAACCAAAAGCCATGCTATTACATTAATAAAAACCAAGATTTCCAACAGTAAATGCAGTTTTGTACTTATCCTCCTCCTGGCAAAGGAAGCTATAACTAAAATAACACTATGTTATTGATCAAGAATTGTCAGGAAAAGTTACAAAATCCATCAAAGAAATTACACATAATGATAAAAACTCGTATTCACAAATACTTGGGAACTCATTAGAGAATCAAGAAGAAGTGAAAGTATAAAAAGCTCCGTAAAATTAAAAGTAAAACAAACAACACTCTGAATAAATTGATTATAAACATATTACCATCATGCTGGAGAAGCATTAAGACAATAGTAAGGCAACTGTGGAAGACAAATGTAATTCTGAACGTGCCAAGTTTAATAAATAATATCAGGAAAAAAGTTTAAAACATCAGCATTTGGTTAATGAAGATAAAACTATAAACTGTTTAAACTTTTAGCAGCACGTAAAGCAAAGAGTCAAGCATAATTAAAAAGTAATATAAAAACAAATTGCAAATCAAGAAAACATGCTACAAGAAACATATAAATATTACAAGGTATTTCTTTAAAAGCAATAACAGGAACAAATTTCGTGTTTAAAATTAGAATATTCAAAATGGTTTTACTTTGAAACTAGGTTCATTACGAAACAAACATAACTTAAAAAACTCATGGAAAATAGACATTAGATTTAGAATCACGGAAGCAAAGTATCTTGGATTATATTTAATGAAAACCCGACGAGAATGACATAATTAAACTTTGAAACAAAATCTGCAGTTTGAATAGATTGAAAACATGGAAATTTCAACAATTTAAGTAATATCAGTATTAAAATATATTTAATTAGTCCAAACTTTACGTATTATTAAACCCCTAAATGAGACCACGCCTATCTCGAGACCACCTCGATAATAAGGCAGTTCTTATAGAACTGAGTTTGTTTCTATATATTATGCATTGGACGCAAAATCCGAAGAAATGACCTTCCACTATTCAGTAGTAAACCTCTTTTTCCAGTACATTTCAGTAAGTATGTACTATTTAAACCAATTTAATGTGACCGCAGGTATTACAAATGTATAACATATTCACTGATCTATTAGTTGGATGCGCAGCGTTTGCATTTTTCAGTACATAATATGTATCTTGGATTTATCAGATAGCTCACACTGTTCTTGAGATTCTGTTGTCATGGGGTGGTCTTACAATAACTGGTATTTGCTGTCTTGTATGAGGACCTTTGCATCCCTGGGTTGTGAAAGAGCAGATACACCTTTATTGCCTTAAATCTAGTGAGTTTATACGAATCTATTCTAGTTCGTTTGCGAAGATAGCTACGTAGCTTATTTGATCGCCCTCGAACATTCATTTTAGATGCCATCACGCTAGTGAGAGAGAGGCAGCGAGTGTCAGCTAACTGACATTGTATCGCTTGCTTTCGACGGGCCCTAGTTACAGTTTTTGCTAGATGGGGCTTCCATGTAAGTTCATTGTCGATGGTTACATCTGAGTAAATAGCCTATTATACTTCAGTCAGAAGAATGCCGTTAATCTTGATGGAATCAACGGAGTGTTAAAATGCTTGACATTAAAGTAAACTTTAATTCATTAAAGCAGCATGAGAACATTAAGTGATCGCCATGAACAATCGAGGAGATGGGAAAACATTTACATAGAACAATTAAATTCATTTGGTATGACAATACTCAACTCGGAACTAAATGAAAAAGATATAGAAATATTTTACATTAACAGTAAATTTCTGAAAGATGTATAAAATCATGGTGCAAGGCAAACTACGGAAAAGAAAACACATTGTACTCGATCTGAAACATACACATGGAATTCTATGTTAAAAAATAAATACATTTATAAAGGCAATATTACACTTACTGATATATATGATATTGAAAATTAAACAATACATGCAACTGCTTCCACAATGTTGAAAACACAACATACTCTTAAAGTTAATAACTATCTAAACACAAAATTTGTATCAAGCCTTCTCAGAAATCTGTCTTTTTGACTGTACACCAGAAACATCAACGAGCTACAGTCTGTCAGAAAGATATGATTGAAACCATCTGACAGCATTATTGCATTGACCAACAGCGTTCAACTTCATCGACAGAATGCTATGATTAACAGTGTCGAACGCTTTTTGTAAATCAAGCAGCACTATGCCTATCATGTTACCTTGATCTATCTGGAATTTAAGAAAATGAGACAGATAAATCAGACAAAATAAATCAGTAGAAAACCCACATAGAAAACCGGACTGAAGACTATACATAATTTTCTTCTCACACAGATATTCATAGAACTGTTCATAAATAATCCTTTCATAATGTTTAGATACCACACTTAAAATAGATACCGGGTTATTAATATTTGATAAAACAAACAATGTACTGGACAAGACCTGCTTTATAACTATACACTGTTCAATATCTGTTTATTTTTGAGGCGCAACTAAAATTAATATAAAAACTTTATTTACAAGGACAAAGGCAGGCATATAAGGATGAGTTTCAAACCGACTTCTCTTTCTACTGACAATAACACTTAACACACCACCAGTCACAGAGAGCATACATAAATAAAAGTCATCTGATACCATATGATCACATGACTGAGTTGTAACATTTCATGTATAACTCGTGCAAACATTATTAGGCATAAAACCACTACTTATTACCAATGTGACATTTACCTTGCTTTCAAAATTGTCTCCTGACATTTCAAAATGTACAGACTATGTACATATTATTCTGTCTTTGAGGTTTTGCGGAAACATTATTAGGCATAAAACCACTACTTATTACCAATGTGACATTTCCCTTGCTTTCAAAATTGTCTTCTGACATTTCAAAATGTACAGACTATGTACATATTATTCTGTCTTTGAGGTTTTGCGGAAAGAGTGAAATTTTAACTATTTACTTTTGCTTTGGGATGAAGGCTACACACCATTTGAATGTTATTTTAAGAACAACATTCTTTACTTAAACTTTACCTACTTGCTTGCAATTGTTGTTTTTTTTGTAACTCGAGTAACCTTTGCGCATGCGGTTAATCTCTGATCTTCCTAACCCATGTAATGCCCAGCTGCCTACGAGTTGACCAGAATACATTTTGTTCTTACTCGAAAAGCCCGAGTAACTTATTCTAAAATGCCCAATGTATTCTGGTCAACTCGTTGGCAACTTGCTACATGGGTTGGGTAGTTCAAAGATAAAGCGCATACGCAAAGGGTACCCGAGTTACTTGAGTAACTTTTTCGAAAGAACTCATTAAAACTGCACTCTTTTTATTTATACCCGTTCCGAATTATCTTTAAAAAGTCTAACAATCAAGAGATGAAAGCAAATTCCTAACGCATTTGTTATACAGTGCATTGTTATGATTGTTGCGCTGATTATCACTAATAATATGTGACAGACTGTGAAATGAGATAACCGCTGAAGCGACCGGTTTATTGAGAGTCATATTAACACACAATGTTATATTTGGGCCAAAAATATCTGCCAGAATTAGGAATATTTAGGGACCGGATGTTTTGGAGATATTTCAACATTAAAGTAAATGAAGAGAAAAAAGGGCGGAGAAAAAACAGCAGGATTTTTTAGGTGACCGGATTTTCAGGGGTCTTGGGTTTTAGGGAGTCTACTGTATTATTCTGCATAGATTGCATAGAGGAACTTTTTTGAAGAGAAAACACGAACAGTATGACCATCAGAGTGAGAAACATCCACTGTTTTAGATTCAGAAGTATTTTCTGACATCTGGGAAACAGATTGCCTAACCACTGCTTTTCCTACATGATATTAACAAGAATAAGGTAAAAATACATCTGAGGCGTCACTATCAGAAGTACCAGAAGAAGGAATTACTCATCGGAAACAACATCCATATTTGACGTACATATGTCATTCTTTCTACTGTTTTACTCTATATGTGAAATAGAAGGAATGGTTGGAATAGTGGAAAATGGAAGAAACATATCTCTTTGCAAAATCCCATGTCTGCTACCTCTTTCTCTTTTACATCTTTCTAAACGGGCAAATCTGAGTAGGGCTTGTCTATGACGGATCTTTGGCCAATTTGTGTTCAAGATTGTTTCTACCTTTCAGACCAACTTTATTGTTAGGACGCGATCTCCAATATCAATTGTCGCTTCTTTAACTTTCAAGTAATAATTGGATTTACTTTCCAGGGCTGCCTTTTCAAACTCATTGGAGGCCGTCTTATATTCAAAGTCAAAACGATCTTACTAAGGAATTTGGCATAATGTTTTTTTAACCATTGGTTGATGAAACAGACAAATAATGTAGATTTAAGAAAGCGTCGTCAGCTAGACGAGGATGTCTTCGTTTTATTTAAAGAATAGAAAATACGCTGTGTTTCTGTGACGTTGCATTACATGCATAGACCTATGGTGCAACAGATGAACACTTTCAAAATTACGGCTCTGGTCGCTGTGTAAACGTGCAGAAAATCCATGGGGAATGGTACAATTTTCGAAAATGATTTTGGCAGTTATTGCTTTTTAGTTTCTAGAAGGTTTTGCTTGCGCATACCTCCGACAACGGAAAAATCCTTAACAAATTTCCTATAGTAACAAGTAAAACCAAGGAATGAACGCTTTTATATTAATGGGAGAGGCAAAGTAACAAAAGCACTTATTTCAAAGTGTTAGATGATATGTCACCCGACTGACTACATGACCTAGATAAGTAGCATAATTATGTCGTGAACAGTTAATATTTGCTACGTTTAAGTTTTAAACCGTGTTGATTTGAATTTTAAAAAACTGTTTCCAAGCTGCGAATGTGTGCTTCGAAAGTAAAAAAATTAATAAGAATATCTTCAAGAAAAATCAGACATTCATTTAAGTTTAAGTCTCCCGTTAAGCTTTGTAATGTTGCAACACAGATAAGTTTTAGGCAGAATATTAATGACCTTCGCGAAGGATACGTTACAAAGCCTGACATTTTAATTAGTTAACAACATATCGTTTCACGAATACAATAAGTCTAGCTAGCTGACATTCAGTTTCGATATTTTCAAGTAAAGCAGCTTATTGTTGACAAAGGCGATCATTTTAGTTTCTACGTTAACTTTAAAGAGTACAAAAGGCTCACACAAGTTTGTTTATTGCTGCTATGAATCATGTAACTATTGATTACGATCAAATTTCAAAATGCGAGGTCTTTTATTTAGAATATGTAACTATCCTTTTAAGCATGGTGTCTGTACGTACAATATCCTGAAAATAAATAAAAAAAACATCTCTTGGTCATTTTGTCTTCAATATTTACAAGTATATATCAATAGTGAGCACACACCTTACCACCATAACTATAACTTTATAATATAAGAAACTAAATTCAAGAAACCTTTTTACATGTTACCGATATAGAATAGCTACCTTTACTTTCTTATTATAACCAACAAATAGTATAACAGTCAGATGTTGTCTTCCACTGTACTTATATATATATGAGTCTCAGAAAATAAGATGAAACGCTTAGAT
Source organism: Saxidomus gigantea (assembly GCA_032359765.1). Lineage (NCBI taxonomy): Eukaryota > Metazoa > Mollusca > Bivalvia > Venerida > Veneridae > Saxidomus > Saxidomus gigantea. The sequence continues at coordinate 1,277 of JAUMHA010276254.1, read as the reverse complement.
TCATTCAAGTTTACCCAAGATCAAAGTATTGGCAAACGCCTGATACTAGAAGCACGCTGTGCCGATAAATTCAAAAGCAATTGCATTTGCTTTAACGGAGATTCATCACACAGGGCGATTGAAAGAGTTCTGGCTAATAAATCATTGTCATAGTAGCACAAGCAATAGAAAATGGTCAAATATTGCTTTGAAAGTAGAAATGACCATTAATGAGTAAAAACTCATAAACTAATACTGACCGAACAAAGATGACAGTAAATTATCAAAATAAGAAAATACTATTAAAGATGCAGTTGACAAAGAAAAGTACGAAAAATCGAGGAGAATTGAAAAACATACATTGGACAATGAAATTTGATTTATTTATATGTATGACAATTCTCAAATCGGAACTAGGATCATTACGATCATCACTAGTTAACCATTTTTTTCAGTCCCATTGCATAAACTATGTACTAGTTAAACGCATTTTATGTGACAGGGGGTATTTTATCCCGTTCACTGATCTCTAAATATCTTTATGGTATGTTTGTTCTAATTTAAGGTTAACAATTCAGCAGAAATACTCTGGAAATAGAATAAGTGACATGGTGTTAGAAATACATGTACTAGTATATGATGAATTAAGTTTAAGCTGAAGCTAATGTTCACGGCCTGTGTCATGGATATTTGAACATTTTCTTCTAATTATTGTTTGCTTTTGACGGGCCCTAGTTTCAGCTTTTGCTAGATTGGGCTTCCATGTAGTTCATTGTCGATGGTTACACACCTAAGTACACAGCCTCTTCTACTTCAGTCAGAGGAATTCCGGTAGTCTTCATGGTATCGACGGATGATTAAAAGTGCTTGACATTAAAATAACTTTAATTCATTAATGCAGCATGGGCACATTAAGTGATAGCCAGGAAAAATCGAGGAGAAATGAAAAAACACATACATTGAACAATTACATTTGATTTATTTAGATGTATGACAATTCTCAAATCGGAACTAAATAAAAAAGATATAGAAATAATTAACAATAACAGTAAAATCCTCAAAGATGTATTAAATCATGGTGCAAGATAAGATAACACATTGTACTCTATGTAATATTAAATACATTAATAAAAACCATATTAAACTTTCCTTTCTGATATATATGATATTGAAAATGAAACAATAATAACTCCCACAACGTTGAAAACACAACATACTTTTAAAACTAATAAATATTCTTAAACTTGTTTCAAACCCACTATTACTAGAAATTACCTTATAGTAAACTGCAGAACAAT
>JAUMHA010276143.1:0-14977 GCA_032359765.1 Saxidomus gigantea | reverse complement strand
TGAATTAAAGAGTTGTTTTCAATAGAAAAACAGTTATAATTATTATTCCCTGAGGAATATTGAAAGTATTTATTTAAGAGTAAATCTATAGGTAAGTTGCGACTGGAGACGATATTTTTGTGAAAAGGGTATCATATCTATCTTAAAAAGGTTTTACTTAAAGAGATCAATTGGCGTTAGTATTATGTCCAAATTTACAATGTTCAATAAAATGGCGACACCCCTATGATCTCTTTTATTTTCAAATGTACATATAACAAGATTATTTTTGCATTTTTGATAATGTTTTTGGCAGTAAAGCACTAACCGTAAGCATAAAGTCCAATATCTATCCACTTAAAGTACGAACTTATGCTTTAAACCATTTAATTTCCATCAAATACACAGAGCGAAAAACCAGTGCACCTTACTTCAAGGGAGGTAAACATCATTATGAAGTTACATTTTATAGCCAATCATCATGTGTAACTTGGTCAGAATGTTTGTCTAGTCAAGGTCAAGAAGAATATTTGTGTTTGTGATATCTACATGTAGTTAAGGATTGATATTTGGCAAATATGGTCATAAGTAAGGTGAGCGATACAGGATCATCTTGGCCCTCTTGTCAATGTGTACTCTCACATTTGAAACTATATTCATTGCTAGCCTCACATCACCACTTCAGTTGGACCCCGAAATGATCCATTAGGGATGGATGACCTGTAGGATGGTGTTTCTTATGGTGAGCTTTCAATTCGCCGTTTACATTTACAGTTACCTTAAAGTTTCATTTGTTTATCCCATGTCTTAAGAATGTTAGTTTAAATTATTTTCAGCAAATAAGTATAAACATTATAATTATGTTCAGGACATAAGGTAACTCAACATAATTATCTAAATGTCTGACATGTTGTACATACATTTCAAGTTTCCCCATCCTATGCCTGGATATTCAATTATACTTTCTTGTATTCTTTGCATTTTATGTTTTCTGTTGTTTCATCGTATACGATCATTTTCCCAAAAAGTGTGATTTCTAACAAAAACAATTTTGAAAAAAACATGCGTTATGTTTTAAAATGTATTAATTTAGACAGTAGTATTAAATATTCAAATGGATGTTACTCGAAATTTACTGACTAGATAGCAAGCAGTGCAGATTATGATCAGACTGCATTAGCCGTAGACGTATGATAATATGCCACCAACAGAGTTAAGGATAAGAACTATTAATGAAAACAGCCAGTTGAAATAGCATATTAGACTTCAATCAAATTCTTCCTAACATATAATTCATCTGTAAGAGAGATGTCTACGGTATTTCTGGAAACGTTTTTACAAATCATATCGATATCTTCCAACGATGTACTAGATTGACTGAATTACTGAAACAAACTTTAAATCATGTCAGTTTGCGACAAGAGTGGAAGCACCAGTTTAAATAAAAACATCACAAATAATTGATTATGTGCGACAGAACCAGTTTATAAAGATTGTAAATGCCTCATTTAAACCTAAATAAAGCTTCGTCTGTATAACAAGAGCTGTCTTTGTCATCGTGTGTATATCTTTAACGTATTTTCAGTATACATGGTTTTATCCTTGTGACGAAATGTTGTATAAATCTTACCCGGCAATAATTTCTTTTCTTTTGACACACATAAATAAAGTTTACCCTTTTATAGAAAAATAACCGAGGTACAGTACAGTGCAGGCACATTTTGAGGTTTAAAAATCGCGTGACGCGATGCATAACCTATCGCGAAACGCAGCATAAAATATTACCATTTTATTTTAAAATAAATGAAGACTTTTTTTTAAGTTCTATAACATTTAATTTTATCTTAATTTATTTTATTTACTTAATTTACTATTTTCTTAGCATGATTTTATGATTTAATAATTGTAAATAATGTAATTCATTTTCGCGACTATAGATTTACATGTATTCCTTTATTAACGAAATCGTTGTGTGTCGCAAAAATTACAATGTTATCATGTAGACATGTACATCACACAATGCTGGCCAACATCTCGCCTCCCTATACATTTCGAAAATGGAAAATGGTTGTTCATGTGTTATGAATCTTATCAATGGTACAGATATCAATGTAAAAAAATGAAAATTCCACGATCACTTTGGATGTTACAATTACATGTAGATCTAGCACTATCGACGAAATGAACTTTTACATGTGCCGATAAAATTGCAGCTTTACATATAGCGCAGTATCAATGATACTGCGATAAAAGAACTGCATGCTGTATCTTTGCATTATTTTACAGTAAATAAAAACTCAGTTCAGTCGTTATTCTGTTAAGCACGTTTCCATTCAGCAAATTTTAAAATGATCACGAGACTGTAAAATAATTTTCAACCTGTACAGGATAAGTTCTGTCTTCTTGTTAGTACGCTTTCATTCGATAAAGTATACGAATATCATACATGAAGATCATAACATGCAACATTTTAATAGCATTCTGGTATTTATTACTTTATAAAGCTAATAATTGGTAATAATCATTGGTAATAATATCGTATACATCACTTTTGCAAAACACAGTTTGCAATACATGTGTACATTTGTACCTTCGCGGGCCACGCGAGCTGACATGGTGGGATTCGTGCTGCTAACTAGTCGTTCAATGCAGCGTGTAATTAAAGAGTCTATAACAATATAATAATGCTGAAAAAGGCATTGCATTTTTTTCATGGGGAATATTAACATTATTTCGTAAATGAAAAATAATAGATGATACATGTATAGATATAATTCATCTTTCTTGGCTGTCCGGGATGTTACTCATTAGCTTCCTATGAATAGCATCCAAACTAGCAACATTATTTTTTTACAAAACTAACACATATTATGAAGTTTTTAAAATTGCATAAACCATGATTTACTGTGTATACTTTCATGATTTACACACTCAAAACTTTAGCTTTTTATATCAAGATTTAATGTGTATACGGACCTTTAATTTCACAACAGCTACTTACATGCTTGGTAAGATAATGCCTCGATAGCAAGTGATAATATCTGGTGAACGATTTCATGTCTTCTTTCCACGATCTACCTTTTTCATAGGGTATAGCCAAGATAAAACAAAGAATAATTTCAAATCGCTGTTGCCATAGTAGTGGTTTTGGAGGATTTTGAAGCAAATAGCATGTTTCTGTTGAGTAAAATATAGTAGCTATCATTTTTTATCAGTGGTTTTGCATTTAAAGAGGGTGACAAAAATGTAAATTATATGGGTTTTTTATCAAGTATTGTCGCATAATGTAACAAATGTCCGAAGGTACATTTTCGCGCGTCCAAGGTATTATACTATAAGCATAGCCTGGTAAATGCCCTGAAATATCTCTTGTTCTTATTAATATATAAATGTTTTGTTCTAGAGCCAGTCTACTATACAGCACCGACTTTTAAACCTTGAAAAAAAATGTATATGTTTCCAGAATAACAGAGGACATTCCAACATGTACCTGTTTTTTGCCAAAATATGGCGTTTTACTAGTACATTTATCAATTAAAAAAACTATGTATTTGAATACTGGTGGACAACTTAATGATAGTTTCAGTAACTTTCAATGCAAAGTTCGAACAAGTTGTTCGGACGCCTGTACAACTACACTGATATTTAACGCAAAACAAACCATTCAAATTCTGCCGGAAACAGAACGGGCTGGTACATTTCATTAATTAATAATATATCATAAATAGATAAATTAATTGCAGCAAACACTATGATACAGAATTTGCTTTGCTCAAACGGCCTTACAAATTCAGATGGAATAAGTAAAAATGCATACCGAACAAAGGATTTTACTTGTTCGGACGTCTGAACAAATCAATATGACGCCAAACTTAATAAATTCCTGTACACTCTCCCAATGCCATGGTTTTGTATACAGTAAGACAAAAAATCAAATCCATACATACTGATCGAGTCATGCTGCAGACAAAAAAAATGAAATATAACAACTCTGTTTACATAGCAACCACAATTCTTTGCCTGAGAAAAAAATAAATAAAAAAGTGTGCATAATCTTTTAGTGTCCACTTTGCACAAACCAAGCTTCATTTGACTAGCTTCTTCTTGATATATCTCATGATCTAGTTTTTCGGACGGGCAGACAGTGGGATAAATCCACGAACATCACGGATAGTAACTTTCAATATTTTTATGGGTATACTTTTCTTTTAACACTCCCTCTACATTATCTTCAATCAATCTGACCTTGTATTCTGAAAGAATTAGTAAACATTATGGTATATTAATTTATGTAAAATGAATCTTCCCACCTCTTTAAAAGAATATGCAACGGTTTTACACTTAAGATGATATAACTATGCCAAAAAATCACCCAAGCATAACAAGCCCACAATGCAATGTATATAAATCATCCAAAAACATAATTATAAGCATAATGTGCTGGTGATGAGCACAAACACGCTTGGTATTGCTTACTCCTGTTGAAGTTTCACTGAAATCTGTCAAAGGGCTTTGCAAAAAAACCTTGCAAAAACTTCCAAAGCTCAGAACTGATCATTCTTAAGAAATTTCATCAAAATCTCATATTATGGAGTTTTTGTGATATGCTGACAAGCTAAAGGTGGTTGGACTTACAGATGACCAGCAAGGGGAACACAGTATGTCTCCCGAAGTGTCCCCATGTAATCAACTTCAATTTGCATTGAAAATTGGAGATCATTACACAATGTTAGCTATTTAATTAGCATGTGTACTACGCACACTGAAAAAAATTTCAGATAAAGACAAAGTAACTGACTGGAATGCAAAAAGTAAGTTTGAATAATCAAATATTTTATGAATGTGTGTAAGTACTACACACCATTTTCCGTCACTTCGACAATCTTAGCTGGATATAATATTCCGTCATAGTATTTTGCCCAAACCCTCTGTTTGACAGTGAACATCTAAAAGGAACACAAATGTCAAATCATAATGATTCACAAGAAATGTAATGGTTATATAGCATGAAACTTTAAAAAAAAAAAACCCACATACAGCAGCAATGTAAATCATTTTTATTAAAGACTAAATACATGAATATAGCAGTTCATAAAAAAACGAAGCTGTTGATTGATATTTCTATGATTATAGCTATATTGTCTAGACAAGCAAAATTTCACATTTGATGCAATAAGTCAATAATATGGTCTTGATGCCCATCTGTATCACTGACCTGTGTTAACACTCTCAAGTTACTGAACAAACTGGTTTTGACCTGTGACCAAGTGATCCCTGTATCAATATGGGCCATCTGACTTTAATTTAATATGTATAATAGTGAAACATCATAACCTTTCATTTCTTTGAATGGCCAGTGCATAAAAGACGTTATGAAGCAGAAACCTGACTTCTCCTAGCCAAACAACAATCTAATAAATGAAAATTGGTTATATAAATAATGTTTGCTATTGTCACTAGCTTTACCTGTTCCTTTTGCCAGCTTACCTCAGTACTCTTTCTCTGAAATACAATGATTAATATATCAATACTAATTTTATACAATGTACATATAAAGTATGCTAACTGAAAATCAGTGAATACAACTTATTTAAATTGGATATTAAATGAGACAACTCCATTTGTTATGTGATGTGTCAGTCTGGGAATCATATCCAATCGACTGCTTCTGTAACACACAACTAAGTGTCAGTGATTTGCAACACTCTGTATCTTTTAAGTTCATACTCACTGATCAATGTGCTCAAACATTTATACCATACCTTTTGTAATTCGTCATTTTTCTTGATACTTTGTTTCAAATGACAACTTGTTGTTTTAAGAATTCAAGCAGCTGATTACCTATGAAAACAGTGTGTGTACTACCATGTCTGAAAATGCCATTTTTACTTTTATAGTTTGAAATTGAGTCATTGATAGTGGTAAGTACATGTACATTGTTCATGAATATTGGTGTGTGAAAAGTTTTATTCAGATTTTCAAATTGCATACCTTTTTAGCCTGAGAAGCTGTTTCTTCCAATAAAATAAAATCAAAAATCAAGGATAAGCATGGTGAAATAAAAATACTTTGAAGCGTCAAACAAAGATCATCAATCCTGTGAGATAATTTTGAGTTCTGTATTTGCCAAATTGAAAGTGAGACATTCATTCAGCCACAACTTACAATGGTCCAAGTGTAACAGTTACATTGCTGCTTTCCACTAATAAAATCTCTTAGAATTAGTCCAAATAGCAATAACATTTCCTTGGTCTTATGTAAAAGTCGTACATTTCTGTATTGTGTAGTTCCTTTTTATGTCAAGATAATAACTATGAAATGAATTGTCTGAAAACTTCATCATAGTCCTGACCTGTGAAAGAAGATTATTAAGACTAAACTTGTATTGTGTTGTCCACAGTCTCAATTATGAAAGATTAAACAAACTAGTTCTCATACATTATGTAAATCCTGATATGTTTGTAAATTAAAATCAAGTGTGCCTGCTAGGTTGCAATATTTCACCAAAGTCAAAACTGTTACTGCAGTTTTACCTTCTTTTGAAGTCCACATCACTCTGTCTGGAAATATGCAATGTATACAAAACTCATGTATAAAACAGTTCATTTTTTTTTATATCAAAATTTTATGTTGAGTGTTGAAATTATTGAACAAACTAAGGTAGTTACCTATCAAAATTGATGTGAAATGCTGATTATTATCGGATTTAGTCCACGGATACATGCAAGTAGGTAATTGCTGTTCAAAATTGGACACCCAAACACTGTAACAGAAGATTTTTAACAGTTTTGACTATTACAAAGTAGTATAAAGTGTAAAAATTACTATAAACGTGTATGAAAGAAGTTTTAATATTGATTTCCAACACTTCGTCGACATTAACTCATTTTGCCAAAGTCAAAAGTGTTACTGCAGTTTTACCTTCTTTTGAAGTCCACATCACTCTGTCTGGAAATATGCAATGTATACAAAACTCATGTATAAAACAGTTCATTTTTTTTTATATCAAAATTTTATGTTTTATTGTATTTCAGAGAAAGAGTACTGAGGTAAGCTGGCAATTTAGCTTCAATAATCAGGTTTTTTTTATTATATTTGTAAACCGTCATGCAAGGACAGAAAAACCTGCGAATTTTGAAATCGGCTCATATTCACATATACATCCGTGGTCAACTGCAAGCAGCATTTTTTCCATTTCGCCTATTACTAGTCTAGTTAAACCGCCCTAGTGTATAGAGTAAAATCATATAAAATAGCCTTGAAGTAGTACATGGAATATTGTAAATAGATAAACAACCATAACTTTTATCAGACAAGTAGCTAGTCGGATATTAGCCTTGTGTAAGGCAATGAACTGTCAAAGTGTATTGAGGTTATAATTCTGCTTCAAGTTAGCCGAATGTGATATATTTTGAAAGATTAATGGAATTAATGAAATCGAATTTATCTAGAGAAGTGAACGGTTAGTGTTTACATTTCTACACCTTTAAATGGAAAAATATTATTTCGGTATATCTCATATTGAAACTGAAAAAAATGTTTAGAAGCCAGTAGAAAGAAATTTACAGTTATATTTCATTACTTTGTTCTAAAATTGATTACCGAGAATACATTGAAATGACATCATAAAAATGATGCATGAACATGAATACACATAACTTTAAAGAATAAAATGAAAGTGACATAAAGAAAAGGAAATAATCAAGTTGTTTTGCAGGACGCGCATTTAGAGATGCCATAACAGGCCACGTTAGAGTGTACCATAAATCATTTCCGTTAATGAATTACAATGTATTAGAAGGGGCTGACTGAAATGCACGAAACAACGTAAACAACTTAAATTTTTTATTTATCATGACAATCTTTTAAAATATTCTACAAACACAGTTTTATTGTGACTGATTTTTTTTGTTAAAATGAGATATAGTATCAAATTAAGAGCTATGCATTTATAATTCACAGATCTATATAAATGAACATTACGCCAGGAGAAAGAAAACGACCGCGTCCCCGTTTTTCTTTTCTATCTTCATATGAATATTTGTATGATTATTATGTACTATGACGACATCTTTAAAGCTCCGATAATTATTTCCGTGTTGTTTTTTTTTGTAATTATGTTGTTTAAACAGTGACGTCATTTTAAATTTGATATTTCTAATGATTAATATTTACATTTACCCTGAAAAGAGGCGAACTAATTGAATAAAAACTCCCCGTTCACCCGTTTTTGACACTACTGTTATTTCATTGCTTTCTTTTAACTATTTTGACATCTATTAAGATATTTCAAAGAAACTTCTTTTGCTAGGTTTGCTTATCTGAAATAATTAAAATATATGATAGCGTATGTTCACAGTGTAATCTTGATATAAAAGACAAAGCGATTCATGTGAAATGTATTCTTTTTCCCGTCAAACGAAATCCAACGACTGTGGTTTGTGGTATGAGTTGTATAGAATCGTAAAAACTGCAAAGTTCGACCATTTTTGTAACGAAACACCTGATAAACAGTTGCTAGAACTGTAAAGGGGGTTGTGACTCTTGACTTAATTGATGCTGAAATAATATCATGTTGCACTATGTTTATTAAAAGTGTGAATAAAAACGAGACTTTCGTAAAACTATGTGTGGTAAAGCTAATATTATTTGAGTTAATTATGAACTGAAAACATGTTCCTTCGTATTTTTTTTATTTAAGAAGACCCACTGACAATATTGCGCAAATATTAGAAACACCATGGAATACAAGTACACTTCTTTTTTTATAGTCTGAACCCTTGCTTATATATATGTGTGTATATATATCAATCAACTGTGCTACGCGTTTTATACAATTTATCACGCACAATTGTGCCTGATGAATAGTATTATTCACTACAATTGTGACTGATAAATTGTATGAAACGCGTGGCACAGTTAGTTTTGTTAATTAAATATTGTTGTTATAGCCACATCAAGTCATATTTTATTTAATTTATCATATATACTGCCTTTTCCGGCATATTAAGGATTTTAAACTTTAAGATTATTTGTATATGTAAGTTACTGTTTTTCTGTACATCTGCTGTGCAAAGTGTCGATTATTATATTTATTATACTATTTGTTCATATGCAAACTCATTGTATAGTATGCTGTTGCACATGGTCTTCATTTTAGAGGAAATAAATATATGTATATAATATTATTTCAGTGAAATGGCAACATTTTTCAAGATTTTAATTTAACTTATGTTACCCTGTTTCTTCAATCATCTGTTCTTAAACTGATTATGAAAGTTTAAAGTTGTTTACTTAAGAAACTGAGCACACGCCCGTTTTTCAAACTATTTATATTCGTTCGCTTATTTAAGAATATTGTGCTGATTTTTTTAATGCATCTTATAGAAATCCGGTTCCTAAATAAGTAGATTGCAAAGTTATTTTAAAAGTATCCTATAAAGTCATTACTGGTGTGCATTTATCTGCAGCACGCATAGGTCTGTGCCCGTAGAAGTCAATACGGGTTACGAATAAAACTCTAACACTCTACTTGGCGTTTCTATTTATCATCAATTGATTCCGTTCTTTTTAAAATTTCTTGATATATTCTTTATTCTTTTGTTTAAATAATACAATGATTTACAGTTAACTGTGTATATTAATGGTTTCCTTTGATTTCTTTTTTCATTATACATACGAAAACAAATTCACTCAAACTTATTAAGAAATACATTTTTGATATTTTGTTTAAATGCTAAAAGCATACTTGTATACTTATTAAATTATGAGCATTCATGAAATTGTAGTCTGATAAAGCCTAGATATAGCTATGCCTTCGCTATCGATTCCTTTCTTTCTTCCGTATTATAATTTCATCATTATATACAGCTAAAATTACAAACAATAGTCATCTAAGTAAGGATATAACTTGTAGTAAAAATAAGTTAATAACTTAGCAAAAACACGATATTCAAAGGATCATTAATTAATTCATGATATATATACGCTTTCGTTATCGGATTGAAACTGCCTCCTCATTCGCCGATCGATAACTGATTGTGCTCTTGAACGCTGAGGCGTACAAAAGAACGGTAAATCTGTACAAAATCCGTATGTGTCAATGTGTCAAATTTCGCTTTTTATTTGCAGGTAAAGTTTACCTTCTGGAATACTCCTCTCGTTTCGGTAGAGGCATTCATTCAAACATCCTCCATCTGGCTTACAAGTATGAGGTATACATTTTTATGAATACTTAAGCTGAATAGAATAGAAACGGAGTGTCAGTATGTTGAAGAAAACATGGAGAATCTTTTCATGATCTCGCAGACTTCCTTAAAAGGGAAGGGTAGTCACGTAGCGTAATCAGTCTTATACCGACATCTTGAAATAAAAAAAATGTAGCTGATAAAATATAACTTACGTCATTGCATTAACACAGCTTACGTACTATTTCCAAATGCATTTGATATTCGTTCATCATCTTTATAATGAACTCAGCAAAACTTATTAGTATGTTGGTAATGAGTTCTCAATATTTATAATTGAATCAACAGATGTTATTATGTTCTAGCTTGTTCCATTTAAATAGGCTCCTAAACTTAAGGGTTTAAAGCCAAATATTTAGCTAGCTTCTGCTTTTCATAATCAGCTGTAGCATTGCTACTTTTACACACGGTTAAAAGTTGATCAATGAAAATGCACATAGGTTTCTAACATATATGGTGGTTAGTACCGTGTCAATGTAATATCAGAAAGGTATGCACCTTTTCTTCTAAATTAAATTAGTTTGTGTTTTGTGTGTATGAATTATTCAGTTAAGTTACTTTTAATACAGCATTGAAAACAGTGTACAATAAATCTATTCCACAAACAACTTATTAATTTTAATCATAGAGGTATACTTTATTGCATTAATAAAATGAAATAAAACGTGAGTTTTATAAATTGATGGTTTGGTCAGAATAAAAATGATAAAAAAGATAAGAAAATCTACTGTATATTTAAAACACCTATACGTTAATTTCTTAAACAATAAATTCAACTTTGATATAATTTCAAAATATATAAAACTAGGCATCTAATTAAGGTAAACAAAACATTTAATTTTGATACAACTTTACAAATGTCACACAACTCTTTAAAATGAGAATACGATTTCTGCAAATATTACGTCACCTTGGAGCAAACAGTCATGTAACTGACATCTTTTGCGAAAATCACTTTTTGGCATTTTTGGATTACAAATATCAATTTTCATAATTTATATAGGTTGGAAGCTGTTTTTTTTATGAAAAATACCTGTTTTGCCCAAAAAATGAAAGCAGCTAACTGAACTTCAAATTATGTTGGCTCAAAAACTGTGGTAAGTGCACTTACTTGAGTTTTTGCACTGAAGATCTTTGAATTTGCAAAAAATCATTTGGTGCAAAAAGTATTGTAACTGCACTTACCATACTTTTTGCATCAACCATAATCATTTTTTTAATTATATTAAAAAAAAACTCTGTTATTCTTTTTTTTGTGGATCCTTCATTCTTTTATCATAATTTTTTGAAAAGTAATCTTTTTGCTTCTGAGGACATCATAACGACAAGATAGTTATTGTCTACATTACCTCTACATACAATTATGTCGTATGTGACCTTCATGTAAAAAATCAACAAAGCTCGACATAACCATTTATGTGCCATGGGCCTATTATGGGCCTATCTTTGTATACTATATTGAGTGCCAAGTGCCTAATTTAGGCCTATTCTGATAGGTTTTGGAAATGGAAGTTATACATGTAATAAATCGTTTATATAGGTGCATATCTATAATATATAGGTGCATACTTGTGTAAACAATGTTATTTCTGATATTGAACACGATGACATCACCAGTTAGTTGATGACAGAACGCAATATTGACGACAATAGTGTGTGATATCTATTCGTAACTGTCTAGATTTTATAGTTTCATGCGGTTGAAAGCCGTACTTATAGATATAGCCATAATCATAAATATAAACAGAGCTAGTATTCTTGTTAGTGTTGTTTCTGACCTTTGTTAAGTTGGATGAAATTTTCAAAATTATTAAAACAATTAATGACTGGTCAATTCCTATTCATTTCATGAAACATTATTTACAATTCACTGAATGTCTTCAATTAATGTCAATGTTTGGTCAATTATCTGCTCATTAAAATAAATCATATGACATGATGTGCGTCCCTTCCGTCCATGTGAGGCAATATTGCGAAGGTTAAGGTTATTGCCAGAAAATGAATGATACTTTCAAGATGATGAAATGGCTGAAGTGAAAACAATCCCGAGAATACTTGGACCTGCTACTTTTCGTTGTGTTTCCACTGAACTCAACAAAATCCCTCGTCATCACTGAGGACTAATAAATACAATTGACTCTGTAGCATTTATTATTTAATCTTTGATGTTGAAATGAAAATGAAAATTGTGTATTAATTAGCATCTAGAGGAAAGAGTATACAACATCTTCTGTCAATTGTAAATTTTAAATTGGGATTTACTTCTTTTTAAATTTGACATCGATCTATACTGAAGTTGATTTTCAGACTTAAAAATTGTAGCAAATATTGATTGCATATTATGAGTTGTTGCAAAGTGTAGAATTATAAAAAATTGATTTACTCTTAGTTTATACTAATTTATTTTAGCTCGATTGTGAAGGAAGCTTGTAGCTTATCGAGTCACTCTCGAGTCCGCTTCCTGGAAAAACAAGTACTGGTGTCATATGATGAAGTACGGTCGTGACCCCAGTTTGGCTCGAACCCGCAACCTCTGGAATGAGCGGCAAACACCTTTACTCTTCTGGTGTCAGTTTTAAGCCACAACTACCAAGACACACCTTTTGAGATGCAGCTTAATTTTTAACACTTGACGTAATTTACAATTTTGACGTTAGTAGCGAAAACGTTAAAACAGCAATGCAAAAAAAATTATCGAAAAGCGCAGAATCATCAGAAAACGTAGAACAAATGAAAACAGTGAAGATATAAATGGTAACACACATAACCATGACGTAAAACGCATACGTTATCCCACACACTTTTAGATATCCTATTAATAAAGATTGAAAGATTGAGATTCATTTTAATTTTGGAACATGAAATAGAGGATAATTGTTGGTTTGGGTGTAATATCATGTTATAATTTCGCCGAGTGGGCACCGAAAGTGATATCTTCACGAGTGGCGCAGCGATGAGTGAAAATAACTATTTTTGGTGTTCATGAGTGAAATTAACGTTACAAAATGTATACAATTGCATCAATACCAACACATTTTCTACATATTTTATGGTTTAAACAATACTTTTGTTGAGTTTGCTTCTATAAATTATCGAAAAGCGCAGAGTCATCAGAAAACTTAGAACAAATGAAAACAGTGAAGATAAAAATGGTAATACACAGTTTAAAAAATGTCACCAAGAAAATTCTATAATTCACTGGAAAACATAAAATAAAAGTAGTTATTTTCACTTGCGGCTACAAAATGAAGTATGCATTTGCTTTGACACCCAGTTGAAGATTTAATAATTTAATTTTATGAGCAAGTTTCCCAAACACTGTTGATGTTGCAGACAGGAGATTCTATTTGGCTTCTTAATTGAAATCGGTTACTCCATAATTTGTGTGTTACAGTTCGTAATCAATCAAATTACAAATATTAAAAATTGGGTTATTTTTGTTCAATTCATATTTTCTAGTGTAATAACTGATTTGTAAATCCACAATGAACACAATTTTTAACCACAGTTATGGTATAACTATCTTCGCAGCAATTTCATAATGTGTATGATATACTGAAAGTTATATAACTTTCAGCTAAAAAGTAAGTGCAAAAACTCTGGTAAGTGCACTTACATGACTTTTAACGTGTAATAAAGTTAGCGCAAGGAGTCCTGTAAGTGATAAAGAATATGCAATAAATCTTTTTACTGAAATGAATAAATATAATCTTTTAAAGCAGTTAAATATACATAATAAATACTAACTTCACACTTCAGCATGGTATGAAAAGATTTACTCGATATAAACAAATCAGTTTTTTTGCGTCTCCTGTAAAATTCTCAAAAAAGTCAGTTACAGTACTTTTTGCGCCAAGGTGACGATGTGTTCTATGTATCAAACCTTGCTAAATATGACTGTGACGTAAACGGTTTCAAGTGATAAACACATTTTCATCGTTGGATAATAAACTTATTGCTTTAAACAAAAACAAACAAAAAACTAATTATTTCTACATATGAATAAAATTGCTTTGGCTAAATGTACAGTCTAAGGACACCTTATCAGATGTGTTTTATCTGATAACGTGCCGTAAAACAGTGAAGGGATTAGACCTTCTGCGGTTTGGGGTCACTAATGAAGGAGTTTGTAATTCCCTTTGAGGACTAAGGAAAATAAAATAATTTTGAACTCAGAGAGAATTACGTAACTTATATGCATTTTCTGTCTTCGGTGTGAATGCATTATTAACCTGATATGTAACATCAAAGGCTTTTTATTACCTCTATGAAACCACATACACTTGGGATCAGTAGAGACATGTTTTATTGGTCCATTGAGTGACTAAACTTGTTCAGTGTGTATAATAGGTTATTATAGTATGTGAATATGAAGAAAAACATACAATAGAGACACTATTGGGCCAAAATTGCTCTACTTAAACCAAGTGTCTGTGTGTGTAACCAGTTGCTTAGTGACTCTTAACAAATGTTGTTTTTATACCCCCGAAACGAAGTTTTGGGGGGGGGGGGGGTATATAGTAGTCACCCGGTGGTCGGTCGGTCGGTCGGGCGGTCAGGCGGTCGGTTGGTCGGGCGGTCGGTCAGGCGGTCGGTCAGGCGGTCCGTTGCATTTTCCTTGTCCGGAGCATAACTTAAAAACTACTGGTTGGAATTCAATACTACTTCATACAGTGGTCAAGCACATTGAGAGGAAGTGCAGTGCACAAGAATCATAACTCCATCTTGACTAATTACAGAGTTATTGCCCT
>JAUMHA010275921.1:0-12748 GCA_032359765.1 Saxidomus gigantea | reverse complement strand
AGCTTTCTATTATCCGTACAACTCCATATCCAATGTTTTACACTGGTCTTTGTGACCAATGAACTAGGTTATAACATAACTCTTGTTTATATTTTGACAAAATTATACCCCTATTGGTACTATAGACATTTCTAGTTTAAGTCTTGTGTGCAAGGCAAGATCATGCATATATCCCGGTAACCACTTATAACATTGATTTGAAACTTTGCTATCGGGTTCAGGGGTATCAAACTTAGGAAATATACTGATTTTTGTTTTGCCTTTTATTGAGGCTTTGTTTTATTGGCATGCAATAAAAATAATCGAGTCCGCTGTCATGTAGACTGTTCTTGTTGTATAAAGACTTAAATAGAATGCACGCGGATCACATGAACTATTAGATTTCTTGATGTTTTATTGTAAGTCAACTATGATAATTCTTGCTTAGACACGATGTTGTAATTAACATGTAAAGGTTCATATAACATACAAATCGTATATCTAGCATTCATATTACAGGGAAGACGTTGATTATACGGATTCGAAACTAACAAAACAAGGAAGAAACACACAAGGTAAATATTATGCATTGTTACAGTATTTATTAAATAAAACAAAACTTTATACATTTAGTCAATATAGTATACCGGTATTACCTGTAAATTCTTAAAATAAAGTAGCAAAAAGAGTACCAGAGACATCTAAGACACATGGAATCTAGATCTTGTGGGTTCGTGTACTTTACACGTAATCCATTAAAGTTGTCCACAGTAAATTTTTATCTCTGGATAAAATATCTATTTTTAAATCGTTCCCGTCAGTAATATTTTACACTGTTATTCCATTAGTGTTTTGGTTTAAATATAAAATATTAAAGATTGTTATGTTATTTTAACTGTATGAGAGGTCCCACTCATTGAAACATAGGTACAGTACATAGATTGTAAAAACACCTGCAGGATTGATGTAGATTCGTGATATAGATATTTCATTTAATAACGCTTATTGTAAGGAGTAAGCTTGCAATGAATTCAACAAATTCAAAGCATTCCGAACATTTTGTTTGTTGACTTACATAACGCTTTTCTCTTGTAGAGACAACGCGACCTTGCAGTAATGGTGAGTAACATTGACATTTACTAGTCCTTCTTGCTATGTCACTGAATATTTTATTTAGGTCTTTTCTTTTAATGCAAGTTAATGCAAGTTAATGCAAGTTATGTTTCTGTTAAAGATTTCTGTAATTCTCTTTGTTGTGCTAACACAACTAGTTTTATATGATACTATATAGGTTTCAAGACCATAAAAACGAATGAGCTTTGTATTTTTGTCGTGAATCCTACTCTTTTTTATCTCATCCACTTTTATGTTTTACAGATCCGAACGTCTTCGGCAAAATAGATGAAATAGTTATATACCCGCAAGTTAAAGTTGAAGAAATTTCGCCGAACACTTACAACGCATCTGTTGGGTATGACACGATACTTGTACGTTTGGAGGCGGTGTCCAAGAGCTGCAAATGTCAAGTGAAGCTAGAGAATAAATACAACGAGCCAGGGTAAGTAACCTTTGTACAACCAAGGAGCAAACTCATTTTTCAAATGGAAAATTTATTGAACATCTATGAGTATCAGTGTAAACCTATTTTAGTGTGCTTACTTCCGTCTTTGGTTTTTTGTAGCATTGAAGTGACTATATTTAGAATTTTAATGTTAGAACACTTTTAGATTGCAATGTCTGTGAATGGTCCGTAAATGAGATCATCTCCCTTTATTAATTCAATTTCTAAATGTGTTTTGTAGACTAGATCGGGTTTTTTCTTGTTCTTCTTCTTCGTTTTTGCTTGTTTTAAAGGTCACAAGTTTTAGCAAAGAATCAGTTATACGAAATTGTTTGAAAGGGCGTAAAACTGTAATTACCAGTAACCTTAACCGTGTTTCAGTGCACGAAATGTTACTTTGGGACTTGGAGACAATAAAATCATGTTGTATGTTGTGGACACAACTAGCCAAGATCTGAAGATCGTTAGCACAGTGGTAATCAACATATACAGGCAACGGCGAGGATTAGGTCTAGAAGATTTTGATGAACAAAGAATAAAATTTTGTGGTTTGAAGCAGGTAAATATAAATTAAACGTAAAACAATAATTCTACAGTCAGGTTTTATTTTAATTAACATCACTTAAGACAGATAGTTAATTTTAGTAATATGTAACATTACTGCTCCAAGTCATAGTTATGTACGTGGTCTGAATAAATGATTATTGACTATATACATAATTTTTCTGTATAGATTATTTGTACTAAGAAATAAAAAAATAATTATTCAAGCAGAATCCAAATAAAGATTATATAATTTATAATATCCATAGATCTAATAATCCAAGATGGAGTATATTCATTGACATCAATAAGAAGATGTTTTATTTTGCTATATTTGTCTTCTTCCCAAAGGATTGTTCTCTCAGATTTGACAATACTGCACGATGTAGTGTCTTCAACTTGCAAACCTCGCCGAAGGATGCTGATGGACGTGTGTATAGTCGAAAACGATGTACTACCGGAGATCATGAAGGTAATCTGATTACATCCATGCCTCAAAATAGATATACCAGTGTAAATACCACATCAAATATGCAAAATTGATGCGAAATTAATTTTTCAAGAAGCTACACTTACTTATTACTGTCCAAACATTTTCATTCACATCTGATTTTCGTTTTGTAAAGGTCAGTGGATTGTTCCATGCAGAAGCTGCTCTACAGAAATTGACTGTTTCTGGGAGAAGGCAGCCTGGCAGGCGCACGAGTGTCGGTACGAGCAGTTTTCCCCGGCATCACTACAGCAGTGCCTACGAGGAAAGAAATTACTCTTCATTGGAGACTCGACTAATAGAGGTGTTTCCAACTACATAATTGAACAAATAAACGGCTCACTTTATGACTGGGATAAAACCCATTCTACAAGAGTTTACACCAACATAAATAACAACAGGACACACTTCACGTTTGCTTATTATCCACACTTCTGGTTGCCAGCTGACCATCGGCCAAGATTTAGCAAGGTCATATATCAGCTTATTAAAAGGTTTGTACTGATAAATAAGTTGCAGCTTTAAAAAGATCAAATGTAATGATTCTAGTTATTTCAAATAACTATTTCTTAATAACTACTTTAAAGGAATAAAGGCATTGGAAGAAGGCGTATAATTTAACTACAGAATCAACATATAATTGACAACAAAACATCCATCTTTAGACTGACCAAGATAATAAGAATTACTACCAGTCTACGTGACAAGTTGGATCTTTGCTTAAATATATTATACATGTAACTGCAGTCTTATTTCGATTTGATAGACATGTATAATAAAATGATAACATAATAAAAATGTACAATTCTAAAATTTGCAAATGTTCTGAAATGGACCTGCCCATCTTCCAATTTGGACAATACTAGACCTAGTATGATTGCTTGCTAAAAGATGGTCGGATTGCACGCGTGTGCCTGATGAGCATGACCTGTACTGGCCATTTGCTGCAAGCAGAGTAAAGGTTCAGGGTTCAAAAAATGAGTTCTTAGTACTGACTAATGAATAAATTGCATCATATTTTAATTCATAATAACTTTTTCGCTTATATTACCAGCTCATTGCCGCTGCAAAACAATTCGAAAACAGTTTTGGTGGTTGGTGGTGTTCATTGGATTGCCAAGCAACATATCGATCTCATTGTTGAAGCTTTACAGAGGTAAGACCATCTTTTGTTACAATAGCACTTTTGCCGGAGTAACGGATTTCCTGGGTGATAACAAACCAACGAGTAGTATGCTAGCGTTTCCTGATGCTGCAGCGCAAGTTACTTTTTCAACTTGAAAATCCATCCTCTCTCTTGGGTATATTTTTATTTATGTCTATCAATAAGAGAAATACCCCAATATACCTTATTTCTTACATGTTTTCAAAGCATCTGGTATGTTTTAAGCTTCATTCTTGACCATAATTTGATACAGTCATTTTGAAGAGTAATATAGCTTTAAACAAAGGTGTTACACTGTAAATACGAGTATCCTATTACGATATGAAAATTGAGACCTCTAATTTTGTGTTTAGAAAGTGGGCAAATTAGTTAAATACGCAAAATTTCTAGGTACGTTTTCGGTAAGTACAATGTTTCATTGAACATATTCCATATAGAGATATGAAACAAAGTTAAAGCAGTCTGACACCATGTGCCATGTGGACTGTTTGTGTCATCATTTCTTAAGGAACAAAAGTTCAAAAGTTACAAGAAAGTGATTATGTTTTTTTTCCTTTTGCAGGAAAGGTTTATCAGGCATAACAAAGGTAGTGAAAGGATTGGGAGCTGGCTTCCATCAACAAGTTGAAAATGTAAAATTTGTACCCAAGTCTGAACACGTCCAACTGCAGCAGAGAGAAAGTGATATTTTAAACTACGCAAAAACGAAAGGCTTTCATACTGTGGCAACATTTAATATGACCATTTCCCGGTATAAAGACTTTCTGGAAGGCAACTGTGCTTGTCATTTTCACAAGGTATGCGATGATGTTACACTATGAAGTGGTGTAGAAAAAAGAGTTTCGTGAAAAGGGGAGAAAAAAACACTGCCGTACTACATGTATTTTATAATAATAATTGACTGTAAACGTTTTTTATCATACCTTTGGTATGACCATTTACGACCGTATTGAGTTGAACATATTGTCAGTACAATATCTGGCAATTATGAGTTTTATTACCACCATCATGGTGTTAAGATTCCAGCCGTTTACTTGTGATACTCACTTTTGAAAACTGATTTAAACAAGGTAGGAGTGAGTAACACTTTTATTATTTCCGAAATTGTGTTACAACACTTTATAATCCAATTATTTCTATACTTTTCAGGTATCGAAACACGGATCGGCAAGTCGAGGGTATCATTATAAAGTTGAAGGAGAAATGAATGCCGCTTATTCCCAGATTTTACTGAATCAAATCTGCCCTGATGTCTAGATAATCACTAAACACATAGTCCTGATAACTATTTACTTTAAATTGGCTATTAGTCCCCAACTGGTCATAGAACGTTGGGGGCTATAGGCTTGCTCGGTTCCGTCGTTCGGTCCGTCCGTCCGTCATTGGGCACTTCCTGTCCGAGCTGTAACTTCTATGTACATGGACCGATGTTCAATCAACTATACACAGTTATTGTCCATTACACAAAGGTATACCATGCACCAGGGAGCTATCTTGAAGTTCAGGGTCAAACTTAAACCTGCGGTACGCGTTTATATTCAAGTTTTTATGTGCGAGCTGTAACTTCTACATGCATTTCCTGATTTTGAAATAACTTCTTACAGTTGTTGTCTTTACCACAAGGCTGTGTCATACATAACACCAAAAGAGGTTGCCTTTAAAGTCAATGTCACATTTAAGGCTTACACTTTTAAAAGTGGATTATGTTGTGGTATTTTGTGACTGGTCTGTAACTCCTATATGCATAACTTCTTACAGTTGTTACCAATACATTGCCTGTTCAAGGTCTTGGTAAATGTCACATTTCAAGTTCAAAGGTCATAAGACTATAATATTATCTCCTCTACCCCTTGAAGGTTTGTTTTGAAATTTTGGCCAAATGTTCACTTTAGGTCAACCAAAAATGTCAAGGCCCAGGTCACATGTAGCGTCAAAGTTTAAGTTTCCATATCTCCCAACCTTCTTAAACTAGATAGTGGGCGAAATATGCGAAGAATCATCCACGTTTGGCTCAAGATCAGTGCCACAGAGTTAAGAGTCACCCAACTACTAGTGTATCTCGGATCTCCTTAACCCTTTACCGGGGAAAGATTTTCATCAAACTTTGGTCAAATGTTCATCTCACCATGATGATAAATTCAAGGTCACTCTTTGGGTCAAAGGTTATGAGACTGTATCTTCCAATCCCCTTAAAGGATTGCCAATTACGTTCATCTCACCTGTCACAAGTGGTTTGGGTGCAGAAGTACACCAATTTGTTTAT
Source organism: Saxidomus gigantea (assembly GCA_032359765.1). NCBI lineage: Eukaryota > Metazoa > Mollusca > Bivalvia > Venerida > Veneridae > Saxidomus > Saxidomus gigantea. The sequence goes on along the minus strand of JAUMHA010275921.1, from coordinate 6,747 downwards.
ATAGGTATAATTTTACCACATGCTTTTGTTGTATTTTAATTTATTTATTGTTGTTAAGTTTGATGAATTGTACAAATAAAATTTCAATCAATAATTTTGTTTATGCGTGCATTTTATTGATAAACGCTGAAATTTAATGTAAAGGCAGCACTACAGTAGTTGGAGGGTTCAATTCTTCGTGGGTGAGTGCTGTGTTTCCTAGAGTTTACGGATTTCTTTATATTTTATTTCATTTGTTTCATTATTTAGTGACTCGCAGATTTCATACTGAATTTGTTTGTGATACTTACTTTTAAGTAAGTAAATTTCTTCAATTAATATTTCGGGTGTTCCTATTTATAATGTTTATAGGGTGCTCTGTGAAAATTTGAATCTGAGAAACGAAAATTCATTTTACACATACTTTAATTTTCTTTCTATGAGTTAACTTGAAATACGGAATAACATCTTAGACCGAGTGTCCAAAAATCATGCAGATTTAGGGAATATGGCCTTAACAACTTATTCAGACATCGAAACTTGCACACACAAAACTCAGTCTCATTGCCATAGTATATTAGATGCTGATTTCAACCGAAATACGCACACACGCACGCACACACACACACACCTTTATTTTATGTGGTATAAAGATTTTGTACATGTGAAATGTTGTACTCGTCTGTGTAATGTACGGACACATAAATTGGAATGCTGTGATGTTCGAAAAAAGTGTATTGCATGGCGGCGTGCCAAAGTCTGAACAAAATGACAAAATATGTCAAACATGTTAAAAACAAATTCCAGTGTTGTATAGACATCTGTGAAATTCGAAAAACAGCTCTTTCTTTTCGGAAAGAACATGTGTGCTCAATTTCTTAGATCCAACAGTGGAGAACCATAACAGACAGTATCAGTCCTGTAACGAACCTTATTACGGGAATGCATTAAAATGCGTTATCTGACCCTTACTACATCATGTAGCTCTGAAAACGGCGAGTTAATTAACAATTAGCTCAGTAATCGCTTATTAAGCATAGAAACCCAGACAATAATTTGATATGGGTATTTGTATTGTATACTATTCTGTTAAACAGTTTGCAAGTCTATTTCTTAAATTGTTACCGGTTGTATACTTTGTATTTGCCCGAAACATTGTAAAATGTTTAAAGCAATAAAAATATATAATGACCTTAGAGATCGGTCGAGACCATGTGGACTACTTCATCAATTAATCGAAATTAACATATCCTGACATTCAGAGCTATGTATGGGAATAAAAGGGAAACTGGCTTCTCTTCTCTCATACCCTCACGGCGATGGATACCATCAGGAAAGAGGTGTCGAGAGTGATTGCAGCGTAACAAAAGTAAACCAAGTTCATTAACCTCCCTTTACTCGGTTACAAAGTCATGAGTGATAGTAGTGAAATGTTAAGGTACAGGTATTCTATACTATCTTGTTTACTGAATTTCACAAAGAATTTATTTTGTATCCACACGAAGTAAGATAACATATCTTCTGAAGCATTCCTTAGTGACACTACTACGTGTTTTGTGTTCTAGTTTCCGGTGTCCTAGTTTCCTGTTTCGATTTAAAATAGGTCAGAACTTTGTTTATATGTTCAATTCAGTGAGTTTCAACATTTTTACAGGTGAGTTCTTACGATTTTTTACAATAAACTAGTGTATGTTATTAATGTATTATGATATATTATAATATAAAAAAAGAAACTATGTGGGTTTTTGCGTTTTTTGACAGTAGAATTTCATCAGTGAACAATATCCTCAGTTTCATTGTGACTTTCTCGACAAAAACTTGACCGAGATATAATTCTTCTAAAACAAACTGATTTCATCTTATGTTAGATCTAAAATTTATAGTAGTCACGGATATATTTTAAAATTCGGAGTCGCCTTGGTGGCGCGTTCGCCTCAGGATCGGAGGGTCGACATCCCGGGTTCGATCCCAGCCAGTGCCCATGCAAGTAGTGGTAGTGTCCATAGGCAAGGCACAGATGATTCAAGGTTGATTCCATCTGCAGTAAGTCCCGAGAACGATTAATATAAGTTGTAAGAACTTGTTTCGCAATCGACATTAAATAAATTAATATGAATAATTTGAAAATGCCGTATTTAATAGCGATTAATATTAACAGAAAGAAATGATGTATATTTAATTTTGGCTTAGGACAGTCAAAAACTGTTTTCACAGATTTTCTCTGTGGTCAATGGGAGTAAAAGTGTCAAACAAATTTATATATTTTGGTTTATAAATTTGGCGATGTCACTATGAATTTAAATCCCTGATTAATGTCTTTTTTTTTAAAGTATGATACTCGCTATCAACTGTGAGTAATATCATTTTAATGTTTGTACAAAGTCAAGATGTCTGTTGTTCTTCTTATTAATAGACAAAATTTCGTTATTTTTAAACATCTTAATTACTTTAAAGTTCTTTTATATTTTAAGTATGTGTAAAAGAAAAGTGAAAGGGGAAAGAGTGGTGTTTGCATGTTCTTAACTGCTCCTTGAAACCAGTTTATCCCATATGTTAAAACTTTCGACAATGTGAAAAACAGTTTTTACGTTTTACACAAATAGGGCAAAATTACTTCGGAATTTAAGTTAGCGCTAGTGTTAGAGTTTGACATATGTCGAAAGTTTTTACATATGGGGTAAAATTATTTAACGTTTGTGACAATTTTCACATAATTATGGAGGTCTTACAATGCGTTTTGGTTTATCAGCTTACTACACAATGAAAAAGTAAGGTTACCCTGCATTGCTAATCCTACACAAAAACTATCATAACCTGTTACAATATTAACATTCTAAATAGAAAAAACTGCCCTAGTACGCATATAAAATTGGCCCTAACTATCTTAAGAGATCGAGTATCATCCTTAATCAGATCAAGGATGAACTGATTAGCAATAATAACCTAAACTAATATAAAATTGAAAGGATTTATCAAAATAAGTAGAACAACACATTATCTACAAAATTAAGTCATATCAACCATCGCGAGACCTCACTGTGTCTAATAAATTAGTGACATTGTCTTGAAAAATATTAACAACAAGAACTGTAAATAAACTGGAATGTTAACATATTGTAACGAAATATGATGAAATCAAAACCTAGTATTTAACAATCTTCATTTATGTTAAGCAGCTGGTAGTATTCAATACAGCAATGTATTTACGTCGTTATAAACATGGTCAAACAGCGTCAACTAAGTGACAATATAAAATTAATGACTGTTTGTTTTATGATACGGCCTGCGTTATGTCCTCATAACCTACTTGTAGCTTTCTGTGTTTTCAGACGATTTTCTCATTTATTACCCGGTTTGGGCATAAGACGACACTTCAGAATGTCAAGTTCAGAAATAGCACCAATGCTGGTGGGTAATTCCACGGAGAAGTACTTCATTGAATACGATACATTTCTATCCAATCATGATAGCTCTTCACAAACTTGGGGTACCAAAGGCTAGAATTGAGAGATTCATAAAATGGTATACGCCGAAACTGGAATCCACAAGCTATGACGTCATTGACGACAGACCTATCACAGAACTTAAAGGAAAACGTATCGCGTATTATGCAATCCTGAAGCATTTCGAAAATTTGTTAAAAGATAAATACAAAAATGTCGATGATCTTATCAAAAACGAATATCCACATCTTTCGAAAGGGTTGGCAGGTTCTGCTTTGCATGGAACCATTCATCTTGGATATGGGTATTCGGTCAAGAATGAGCGAATAATTCTAGAGGGACTAGCCTACACATTCCATTCATACCGGCCAGTGGTAACTACTAAATCAGATGACGAACTTGCAGCGTTTGGCAGTGGAAACGCTGGTGTTACCGATGCTTTGGAAAAGCTTCGGGCCAATAAAGAGCTCACTCGGATGATGAAAGAGGGAATAAAAGAAGAAAGATGGAAGCCGTTGAAACTTGGGAAGTTTCAGTTATCAGTTTGTTATTTGCTACAAGACCACGGTGATTTACTTACCGACCTAGTGATGTCGCTGAAATTTGGACCGGAAGTACGTACAAGCGATTCCTCCTTGGACCCAGTGAAATTAGGAAGAAAAGTTGTCTACCTGAGCGTGATGGTCTATGCCCTGGCAGAAGCAAGAAATAACTTTTTCCTTCTGCATGGTATTACGTGTGCTTGGGGACTGTACCAAATAGTGCCTCTGTTGAGCACTGCTGATGGTATCAAAGCGTTAAGAGAATTTCTTACAGTCCTTCTTGCCGTTTACGTTGCAGAAGGTTCGTCAGATTTGAACGTCCCACTGTTGAATAGAGAGTTTACAGAGAAAGACTGGAGTGAACTTGTCAACAGAACTGTAGAGGCGGATAGAGATGAGCATTGCTATAAGCTAGTACAAGTTTGCTACGAGATGGTCAAGGACGCAAGAGAAAATGGCGAAGATCCCAATGTCTATTCACAGGCTGCTCTGTCCACTTTAGATTATGACTTGCACTTCTACAAAACTGACTGAATTTACCTTTGTTATTCAGATATTTAGTTATATTATTCAAGCTCGCAACATATATAAACATGTAGGGTTCATTGACCGCTGTCAAAAGTTGATCGTGGGAGTAACCTTTGAGTTTTGCGGTCAGCCAAGTTGGACCCTTATCAGGTCGTGTATTAGCTTACTAGACAATCTTAAGAAACCTGTGTGACACTTAGTTTGTGAATAATGATCCGTTTGTTGTTGCGGTGGACGAGTGGTCTACGGCGTCTTTACATTGCCAGTATCAAAGTGACTCAGATTCGAGTCTTGGCTTCCTCTTTAAAACAAATTATTTGCACACTAGCGGAAAATGTCATATGGAACGTTAGTAGCCGAGCAGTAAGGCTTGTGTGTTACTTTTTTCCTGATGTTTGAAACTGATCAGTATAAATGTAATGATCAGTCTTATTGAGAAGTATCAGTGAACTATATTTATCTTATTTGATGACGATGTGTTCAGTTCATCTGTATCTGAAATATCGCACGGTCTCCAGAACAGTATATTGAATTGAAGTGAACAGCAAATGTGTTTACATTGATTATTTACAATGTACTCAGTTTTTCTAGTCGTTTGATGTTTGTCTGGTCATATTTACTTTGTGAACACTCCAGGCCATAGTTAATACCTGCAGTTGTATTTTTAAAAATTGGCTGAATGTTTAACTTGGAGGAAATGAGATCAAATTGATACCGATCTTTTTATAATTTATGCAGATAGCTGTACCGTTGTTAGTTAAAGTCTGATCAAAGTGATAGGTGTTCTCTGTTGATTCAGGCAAACGATATAGGATCATCTTGGCACTCTTGCTTCTTGAATTCACGAACCTTGTACAATGTATTTGTAAAGTTTTTGTTCGCTGTATGTTATGGCGATGACTTGTTTCTATTAACATAATCATATCTAAACAGAAACTGTAAATAAAACAATTAGATTAAGCATATGATGCCATCATTGTACTATTTATTGTTCCAGGAAACTCTACTCAAGGGAAGTTAAGTACCTTATGTACATGATCAAATTAGCAAAATGTAAACTAACTCACTGATAAAAAAAACGTACATGCGATACCCTCTTAAATCGTCCCCAGATTATGACTAAAAATCTAGGAATCGACGAAATAATCCGCAATTTTGTGACGCAGTTTTCAAATGTAGGACACTTTAAATGGGCAAAGGTCACCATTGAGGTTACTCCCGAGAGCTCGGAAGGAAAGGAGCCTTTGTAGAAATAATACAAAAATGTAACACTCTCATTTGGCTCAATGGTTTCTGCATCTTCCCTGGGGCAAAAGGTCGAAAGTTCGAAACTCGGCTCGGTTCAACACATTTGTAAACAAAAAGAAATCCCACCGCGGATAACCATAACGGAGTATAACAGTGCCGTTAACCTTATCAGTGCAAACTGTGTTACCTGAAACCTTAATAGTTCTAGTGCGCGTCATGCAAAACAAAGCTGATTGGGCACCATCAACCGTATGTGTTAGGGGTGGGTAAAGACTCGTGTCCGTTATCTGACATTATAAGAAACGTAACAAAAGTAAACGAAACACATTAACCTTTGTTAAGTTTACTCCCTTTATTCGCCGATTACCATTTGCAAACAAGGTCAAGGCCAAAAGTGTTTATCAGCTAAAAGTTATGGTGCAGGTATTTAGGTAGAATATTTTACTTTTCTGACTTTCACATAAACTGACTTATTGTGTATCCACATTACACTTAGATACCTTCCTTAGTGAAACTGCTACGTGTTGCTAAACTCAAGATTGGTGATATTGTTCTGTTATGTCCTGGTTTCCGGATAAGAACTGCTAAACATATACAGTTCTGTTACAGTTCTCAGTTTCACGAGTTGTGTCGAATTCAGTGAGTTTCAAAACTTTAACAGGTGAGTTTCTTAAGATTGTTTAGAGTATACTATACTGCATGTACTAACTTTATGTTCTATTTCTATATTTCACTGTATGTGTAGGCATATATCGGGTAGATCGGATTTATTCGGGTTGGCGAAAAATTGAAAAAAAGTCGTAAACTATCAGTCGCTGTTTCAAAACAGTTTGTATTTTGGCCTTGAAGTTAACTTTTACGGAAAATATAAATACTCTGGTGGTATATGCAATAGATTTTAATAATTATGCAATGTTCTAGATGAAGTTATTGAGGCTGAAACTGGGTCGATGTGTATACGCTGTTGTTTACCTTCTTTCTGATTTATAGTCACTAGGCTATTTTTA
>JAUMHA010275810.1:0-14982 GCA_032359765.1 Saxidomus gigantea | reverse complement strand
ATAACTCTGTAATTAGTCAAGATGGAGTTATGGTTCTTGTGCACTGCACTTCCTCTCAATGTGTTTGACCATTGTCTAAAGTAATATTGAATTCCAAAGAGTAGTTTTCAATTTATGCTCCGGACAAGGAAAATGCAACAGACCGCCCGACCGACCGCCCGCCCGACCGACCGACCGACCGACCAACCACCGGGTGACTCCTATATACCCCCCTAAACTTCGTTTTGGGGGTATAAATATAGAATTTCATTTGTGTAAAATGGCCTTACATACTGATTTTAGAAATGTCATAAAAGATATCTAAGTTACATAAATTCGTCTCCCTTGGTCTAGTATTTAAGCCATCTGCCTTTGGAGCGGATGGGCGAAGGTTCGAATCCAAGAAAGATGGCCCGCTGGTGAGCCGCCGACTAGTAAAATAATGGTTACCGTATGCCCCGGTATTAAAGGACAGGATCCGGTAGGTACATGTTAGTGTGCTCAGCAGTGAAGGTCCCTTATAAGTCTGAAATGACTGGCCTATTAAGAAGGGTGACACGATAGCTAAGCACAAAATGATAAGTTTTAAGCGTCGATTTTGCTTTAAGCACTTTACTTCACCGTATTCTCTTTAATTTTAATATTTATGAAGAATCTAACAACACTTTCAATTAGCTGCATTTAAAAAAGCCCCAGTTAATAATTTACATTTGATCAACACATTGTCAGTAGAAATAATCACGGACGTTAATATGATAAGTTTTACCAAAAAAATGTCTTATAGAATGGATGTATCAGCACATGACGTATTTCATCAAATGAAAAATGTGGAATGTCACCGCTTTATTAATTTCAGATAGTCAAAAGCTAATTAGGGGAAATTGACATGATTCATTTTTGACAAAAAAGGAACAGGGTGTTTTCCACAGGTATATTCAAAGCTATACACATCTGGTATCTATTTGAAATGAAACAGTTACTGCAATTCTGATGAAACATTTTCTTGAGAGAGTCTGTCTTTGCAATACAATGTCTTACAAAATTGAATTATAAGCACAATTTCAAATGAAAAAGTCAAATGAAATAATGTGGAATTGCACCGCTATATTTTTTCACAACGCAAAAAGTTCATATCGGGAAATTGACACCATTCATATTTGACTGAAAGGGAGCATGATGTGTTTCCAAAGGTATATTCAAAGCTAAACACATTTGTTATCTACTTGAAATGAAACAGTTACTGTAAATTCTGATTAAATAGTTGTCAGAAATGCTGTCTTTGCAATATTTACAAATGTACAATCACATTCTGCTAAATCGTTAGGTTCATGTCTATTTCCTGTAGTAGTAATAGTCGTCAGAGGGAGCGGCCACAAATATTTCATCCAGAACATCTCGTATCTCCTTGAATGCCGGTCTTTTCTTCGGATCTTCAGCCCAAGCCTGTTTCATGACACCGTACCACCTGTTCAATCAAGACGTTTATCAGCATAAACACTTGAACAATGTCACCGTATGTGAAAGAGACAATCAGTGTCGAAACACGTATTCAGAGCTGATGCAGTCGTTTTAACCTGCAAACAGTTGACAAGTTTCTTTTCAGATGAAGATGTTTTAAGCTTATTTAAATTAAAATATATTTAGTGGAAATATGTTTATTTAGCACATGATACACACATATATATGAATTTCATCTTACTTATCATCACATTGTTCAGGCTTTTGAAGTCTGTAACCTCCCTTCAGCTTTGCAGGAAGTTCACGACCTCTTATGTTCCCATATGGACTCTCACCTGAACAAAACAATAGTTTCAATTAAGAGAGATCGAAACTAAGAACATCATATTACGATATCTGTGTAATATTTCGGAAGAAGGCACCTTATAACTGCTCATGGCAGATTCACCAATTTTCAACTTAACGTTAAACATAAATAAGCGTAAAATACAACACGGCTCACTGCTCTAAATCGACTTGAACATAAGCAAATTCACGCCTCTGGGCAACCTTATTTATTATTTTTATACATTGTATGTTCTAATTTAGAGTGAGTTCTTAATTCAATTCTTGACATCAATTAAATTTAACTCAAACGAGTTAGCTATACCGAATGAGAAGATTTCCCAGAGGACAACTCCAAACGACCATACATCACTTTTCTCAGTTGCACCGGCTGTAGACTTCAGACACTCGGGTGCCATCCACTTCATAGGTATCCTCTCCTGAAACAGAAGCAAATATATTGTAGTTACCGTATCAAGCACAAAACATGCATAAAAGAAGGTATGTTTCTGTCAACTAAAAGGAGGCAACCCCTTACTAACAAACTTACACCATATATAAACATATGAATACATATAACATAGCATTTGTATTATTGCTTATTGCATATTAAGTCATACCCTTTTATTTGAGTGCCCGTCGTCTTCGCTCTTTTCTTCGGGTTGTGGTCCAAATCCACTTATCTTAGGCACGAGATCAGAGTCTAAAAGAATGTTCCGAGCAGCTAGACGGCGATGAATAATCTATATGAACAGACACGATAAATATTGATAATGGTACAAAGAAATCTACTTATATATCTACATTTATCTTTCGTATATGACTGCTTAAGAAATGTAGTACCCAACGTGTAAATATGATCAAATATAGCATTTGTTTGTTAGATTCTAGTATAAAATTTAGCTCATAGCCGAACTTGACAACTTACGTTGATATTGGGTAAGATTACTTTGGCTTGTTCTAGAAAGATTGTAAAAACCTAAAACCTAAAGGATGGATGACAGACGAACACTTCACATACGTTGATCCTAATTGCTCACCAGAAGCATTTGGCTAAATGGAACTAAAATGTAAATTTTGATTTAAATATTGGTTCATAGCTCACTTTTTGTACTAGTTTTATTCCCTTAGGGTGAATGTAAATACACCAGATAAATAATGTAATTGATTTATAAAGACCCTGCACGCATGTTAAATGTAATATGCAAACTGTTGTAGAATTTTTTTCTTATACTTTTAAATATGCATGTACTATGTCTTTTAGCAATCTTTCTCTACTCAAAAAGTCAGTTTTAGAGTAAGCATTTACTTATTCTCCACCAACAAACATTTACTTATTCTTCATCAATCAATTTCTAAAAATATGAAGACGCTTAATATATTGAAAAAGATAGATATTTAGAATGCGTCCACACAGTTAGAACATATTATGCGTATTATAAAACCTTTCTCTTCGCCAAATAATCCATTCCCCTAGCTACTCCTAGTCCAAATCGAAGTTGTCGTTCTTGTGTCTCAAGTGTTACATTTCCCCCCATCGTCTCTAGGTAATCACGCATTGGTCCATTTGAGCAATACTCGTGGATGATAAATGGTCCAACTTTAAGCAAAGGTAAATTTTTATGACTTGAATGTAGTTATTGATATTAAACAAAACTTGTAATGTTTGCTGTACCTTTAGTTTTGAAGCGTTACTTGCATTATCAGTTATCTTAATCACTTTGTTTGCTATATCTGGTACAAGTATTTCTTTAAAATACCTGATATGGTTTAAATTGGTTTACATTGATAAAAGAAACTTTAATGTAAAGAAACAAAGAAACAGTAGAAACTTGTCGTGGGTAATAAACACCTATCTTAAAGAATGTTTACATTATTGATATGTACATGTGTTATACCTTGCAACATCTGTGCTTTATTGCACTGCATTGCATCAGAATCATAAGCCAAATAGTTTTGTTTGTTAGAAGTACACACGCCTACCGTGAACCGTAATACAGTGTATTTATATTGACTATGTCATATTGGTCAATTTAGTGATTTTATATTAACAGTATCTGTTTTCAATTATTCATTTTGAAAGAAAAGAATTACAGTTGCATTTATTATTTTCTAAAATGACCACTTACTGTCAGTATCAGTGACAGCAGCACCAACAAAGTGAAGTATATTTTCATGTTGTCCAACCTCGATGGAGCCGAAGTTTATCTTAGCTTTCATGAGGAACTCATCATGCTCTTTGAAATGTTCTTAAAAGATAAATATAAATAATTAACTAAATGTTCAGTGGCACATTTCATTTTGCAACTGATAAACCTGTAGAATAGGACACTCGCCGATATGTGCGTTTCTGGTAACCATTGATTTCATACGATAGCATATTTAAAGGAAATGTTTCAGAAAAATACCTACGTTTAAGAGTTTTTGCTACAACTATTTCGTTAGAAGATCTAAGTTTTGCAAGATAGATGTCAGCAAAGTTTCCAGACTTCAACAAAGATTCAAGGATGACGTCATTACGTTCTATCTGCCACTTTTGAATATCTTTGAAATCCATCTCTCCATACATGTAAAGAGAGTCTGCATTGCTCTGTAAAATATACAAGTCAAACGTTATCTTTGGTCACTATGAAATTTGTTAAAACAGCCTAGATGTTTTCATTCTTGGATTATTATTATAACAATTTGTTTATTGAGTAAATCATATGTAGTGATACACAAGCAAATTGCTTCAAGGGTGTTAATAGTAGGCTTAAAGATCATGCTTATAAAAGAGCATTTATGTGAATGCTGCTTTGATTATACACAGTAAGCAGACTTACATTCCCAGTTACGTAGTCATTGTTTCTTGCCCTCGCCCTAAATCCAGCTACACGTTTTCGATACTTCACAGACACAGCTGTCAAACCCTGTCTTACGGGTTTAATGTGACCGCGTCGTAAGAGGACCACAAATACTATAATTAGTAGCCCGATAATCACCAGCACACCTACGGTAGATAATATAACAACAATAGCTTATGGAAGTGCATCTGCATTTTCATACAATCCATGACGTTTTCTTGACAACAGAAGGTTGTAAAACAACATTGTGTAATTGTGAAGAAACTTTAGTTCCAAGGTGTAAATGGGAAGTCTAAGACTTTCAATTGTAATATGTGAGGGTCATTTTAATTTCCTAGAAATATGTAAACTGTACATGTTGTATTATGCTTATATTACTTACTGACAACAATTCCTGCGATGGCTACACCAGAAAGGTAATTCTCCCTCGGAGCTGTAAATCAAAATTACTCCTTGAACATTACCAACGAGAAAGTAACAATATTATTGTTGAAAAGGCGTATACAGTCATACCAACATATCGGGGTCTATCAATGTTTCTATACAATAGACAATAGTAGCTACGTGTTTCAATAAATGTTGTAACTCAGTCAAATTATATATAACTGCTTAATTTTAGCATGAAACAAGGAACGGTTTTTATTTGATACTTACAAGTATCAGCAAATTAATAGAGAATTATTTGCAGTATTGATGAAAGCGTTCGTGAACTGCATCCACTAGTACGCATATCATAATTTGTCAAATAAACCACTACAGTAAGTGTATAATACTTTAATATTAACAATGCACATTTGTAATCGAAATAGTTACCAGTTTTAAAGGCATAAGGTAATGCCGCTAATTCTGTGCCCTTATAGCCAAGCTTTAAAGAAATCTTATAATCTTGTTCCGGTTCAAGTCCCACCAGGTCAACCGATGTTCCTTCATTGTATATTTTTACAACCCTGATGCTTCCATCCGCATTAACCAATATCACCTCAATGTCAGCGCGACCATAGCAAGATGCTGTTTTTGGTAGGTCCCATACAAGACGGACACCAGAAGCTAGATTTTTCTCCACTCGAATATTTGTTGGACCAGAATCTGTGAAGACAAACAGTGCTGTTTTAGGGAACCGTTCCACAGAGTTTTAATATTATCAAATTACACCAAATTGTTTTTAAATATTCATATGTGTGCTGTTATTGGTCATATCTGGTCAAAATTAAAAGAAAGGAACATTTTCTTTTTACGTAGGGGGTTACTAGTTATAAGCAATGTTCAAAGACGGGTAAGACATTTTATTATTTCGAAGTCACGAGCATCATCACTTGTATTATTGTATTTGTGTAGAAAGGATATGTCCATAAATTTATAGTTTTAAATATTTTCTGTAAAAAGTTAAAATTTTAAAGTAAAATAAAAAGTTTGGGAAAGCAACTCCTCTAAAGTAAGAGTGTCGCTTGATTCCGTTTTACATGTATAATTATAAAATAAAATTAATAGAAAAAAACAACTTTCTGACAGACTTGAGGGTAATATTGTACATAATGGAATGAAAGAAAAGTTAAAAGTTTCAGTGGACAATAGCAAAACTTACACTCCTCTAGACCACGCAATTCTGTAAGACGACTGATCTGAAAATCAGAATATGAACGTTGTTTCTCATTTTCGTTATACGTTAACACAGTCGTCGTAATTATTTCAATATTCAGGAGGTAATGACAGTTTTTGTTGCTCATTCTTGACGGTTTTGTTTTTATTTTCGTAGTTTAAGTTTAAGTAGACATTGCGTGTGCTGTTAAATGTCTTTAATTATTGCATGTTACATGTAAAACCTTAAATCTGTTTTGTTCTTGTTTTTCAAATGTACAGTTCATTAGTTATAAAACCTTGCAGTCAAATTAAATGTGCGCAAGATTAAAACTATTCGTTTATATCGGGTATAAGTACATACATTTCTGGAAAACACTTGGGTTAGAAGAGCTTGGTTATATACTGTTACTTCAATTCTAGCCGATTTATTCAGATCTTCTTTTGGCACGAGAAACCAGCAGTTGTCAATATCAAGCGTTTGCGGTACAAGAAAGCACGTGTGAAGTAAACAGTGACAGGTTGGGTCTTTCCCGCAAGCATCTGATGCCTGTTGTAAGATAAAAACTATACAATATATCAATTTGTATGGGAAACTATATTAGTTTTCAAAATCGTAATGGGTCGACTTAACGTAGTGGTACAAATGTATCTTTGTCGCTTAAGGATCGTAGGGTTGGCGGTTCGATCCCAACAGTACCATGGCTGTGGGGCTTGAGGCAAAGCACTATCAACTGTTTTCGAAATTGTGTCTCTATTTGATATTGATTCCACCTGCAATGAGTCTCTAAACTGCTTAATTGTAAACATTTATTTCATTATTATACATTGTATTAGTTCAGAAAACAATAATAACAGTTGAAACATTATGTCGGTATTCATTCGATGTGAAGCCAATATAACATTTTTAAATTGCACTAAGTCTTTCGGAAGACAGCCAAGACTGTATATAAAAAAATTGTCAAAACCTGTCCCAAAGTATTAAGAATTAAAATTGAGAGTAATCCTGTAGTTCGTCTTACATTATTTCTGTTAGCTGGAATGGCTCCCGCGCCTTGTTCATCGGTACTGTTTCCCGCCGTAAACGTGATCCTGTAGAACAAATGTGCCAATAACAAATTCTTTATACGGGTTTGTTATTTTCCAAATTCAGGCGTCGAAATACTTACATTGTGTACCACAGTGAATTAAGAGCTCATATATTTTAAGTATCGAGTCGATTTTACAGCATTTCAAATGAAATGCTTTTGTCAAATTTTTCTTAAAGGTGATAGTTTGTTATAAGAAGGAACGGTAATACTCTGCTGAGAATAAAACCGATGTACATTTGTAATAATACTTGCAGTATGTTGAGATTTTATCAGTTTAATGTATGATTATGCGAGATGTAGCGTTCTATGATTGTTGAATCTACGTTCTACTATTTTACACACTGACAAAGTGAAAAAATACAGACAACTTTATGGATAAGAAATTTCTATTGTTGATATCCTCAACAGAGAGGTCTTTAAACGTGTTTGCTTATCATTAGATCATTTTCATTAACCCAGTATCAATCACTCTGTATGACTGTTTTCAATAATTCTACGTGTTTTTCCTTAGGAAACATTCAGTCAAGACTTGGTATATTGATATTCAAATAGAGAGCTAGACCACGAACATATTTGAGGGAAATATGTCAGACAATGAAAGTTTGTGTAGCGTATTCATGTACATTCTACGTGTTTGTATATCAATATTCTATATTATTTAACATTTTAGCTTTCACATTCAAGTTCCTTGAACATAAATGCAAGTTTGAATCAACGAGAGTCCGCAACAATAATATAAATATCATTCTGCCTTTTGGAAGCAGACATGGTAGGAGTATTGCCCGCCAATACCAGAAGATTGATAAAACAAAAAAATACGTGTCAATACGAATTTGAAAGGAACATATTGCAGACAATTATAATACATCGTAGTCATGATAAATATTTTAATCTAATTATATATTTTGTACCTAGATGTATGCGTGTATGTGCCATTTACAATGTTTTCTTGAAATTTTTCATCAGCTGTTCTTGGTGGGCTGTTGTCTATATGCACTTCCGTGTAGTCCGCAAGCGTGTGGTTCATGATATCAGTGGCACGGACCCAGAGTCTCACATGACTCCCATCATCTAGAAGCTCTCTTATCTCATACTGTTCAGTAAGGTCATGAGGTATCCAGTTTGATGTAGGGACCTGTTAAATACAGAGGGCATGTCACGTATAATTTATAACTCATTGGTATGTTTCCTTTTGTAATTGCAGTCATTAAAAATAATAACGACATTGTGTTTCGAAATATTTTAGATTGACAATACCCAAAGTGTTATCTTAAATACGTCACAAATGCAACAACATGTAATTTTGATTCAGTGCTTGCTGTAAATGGCATTTGACAATATCGAATAAGAATGTGTATTGTAGTAAATTGATACTTTCCTGTCTGTCGTCTGTAAACACTCTATAAATTTCAAACTTGACTATCCCATAAATGTTTAGAATAGCGCTTCGTGTTCTTGCTCCTTCCTTGTCGGTCAAATTAACGTATATGTGTAAATTATTAAGTGACTTGTTAACCTCATTCAAATGGCCATCGAACAGAACTTGGTTAGTTGTGCATTTTCAAGTGCAAGGTCATGGAATGAAATGCAATGCAAAATACGAATAAAAACTTATTTAATATACTAGTATTGTGCTTCTGGTGAGGTAAGGGTATCAACAGTGTCGTTTTTATTCAGTCTGACGTAAGATACCAAAAATAAAATGGTTGCTATAAAAATATATGTTTGACCAAAGGTTAAGTTCAAGTGGGAAATCTTGAAAGAGATCCACACTATACTATGTACTCGTATTTTAATAAAATTTATATATTGAACACATTATAATGTATCAAAACGGACTATGAAAACGGTTGCAAACAACCTTTTCTGACTCCGTGGTCGACTGGTTAGAGTCGCTAATTTGAAATCACTGCACCCTCTTAAAGATTGAAGACCACAGGTTCGAATCATGCTGCCGACTATATCTCTTTTTGTGTTAAAGTTTGCATTATTTTAGGGTGGATATGAGTCTAGTACTGGTTCTTCCCAGGAACGATGGTGAGGTAAACTGTCTGCCTGTTAAAATGACCAAAATACGTTTGGAACTGGTGTTAAACTCCTACAAAGACAGCAAAAACGTTTGATGCCGATATCTTCTTAGTAGCCTTTCTGATGTCCGTCACCTACACAAATATGTCTGTGATTTTGAGAAAGTGACGTGATAAAATCAGTAACCTTACAACAAATTCAATATTATATATATAATAATGAAAAAATAAAAATCTTACAAAAAAGCCAAAGTCCAAAAATGAAATGAAATTGAGGCTATTGTAATGCCTTAATGATAATGAAAATAAAATATAAAAACGGTAGAGTAATAGTAATATTCTTTGCAGTCATCGTTCGACACAATAAATGCTATGTTTGCTTCTTAGTTTTAAATTGTGAGAAGCATTTGACAACACGTTCAAACTCACTTCGTGCTTCGAAGAATTCCATCATCCTGAAGCTCAGCAAATTGTGTTGGATATTTCAGAACTTTATTAAGCAGTTTACCAGTGTCGTAAGTTGTGTTGATGAAGTGATTTTCCCAGTTCAAAACGATATGTGTTTTCGTTCCATGTTTAGCAGTCTGCCACATGTAACCCGTTTCTGGTATAGCACTTATCACGTGCATGCCACCATCTCCTATTGATATTTCGGTAACGTTCATTGGCTTATCTGATAGAAAGCCTGGCTTTGTCAATGTAATAGAAGAATCATTATCGAAAAGGATCAGTCTTCTAGCAATTTTGGAATTGTTTGCTTTGTCCGATGCTTGGAGTAGGATGGAATACATTCCGGTCTGTGGTGGGTAATATGTTGGAAAATTAATCGATTTACAAGCTATTATATGTCAAGCTACACATAATTAATACTTGTTTTAAAGAATAAACGATTGTTTCATTATTCGCACAAACGCAATAATGACATAAGTCTGAACCAATTATTTATACAGGAACGAATTTGATTCGGTATTGCTTCAGTTGAGAGCCACCTTTAAACATTGGATGGTGGACCTTACACATCTAACAAACAAACAAACGAAGGACTGAAAGGCTCGAGTATTTTCGCTATTCAGCACAAGTTCTCCTCGCGAGACTGACAACTTTTTCTGGGGGTAGGAAGTCGAGAAAAAGAGATTTTAACATTTTACAGTGTACCTTATCCTCCCTTTCAAGCATTTATATCGTATCAGCGGCAAAATCTTCCGTCAATGTTTAGAGTGTTTCAGAGTTGGAAGTATATGTTACATATATCGGGTGCTAACTCATTGCTTGAAACAAACTTCGGGCTATACCTCTTCGAAAAACCATTTGTCGAAGCTAGTTTATAACCGATTTGTATCATTTATCGTTTAAAAATCTATAATTTAAATAAAGTGCTTGTATGGGGTCTTAAGGGGAATAAGGTGTACAGAAAAATGTTGAAATGTATTTAAAGCAATTATAGTTATGCTATTTTTATATTCAAATTTTGAAATGGCCCTAAAATGCGTTTTAAACTAAAACACACACAGCTTTTCATATACGACAAAGCTTATCTCAAAAAAACATTTATATCATTCATCTTGATTTATAGCACCCTGTTTGCAAAAAAGATATAAGTTGTTACCATTTTACTCGATGTTTTAAACCTGGTTTTGTTTGTATCAGCAGATGACTGATTTTATATACGATGTCACCCGAAACTTTCTCTCTTGTAACGCTTCCTCCAAAGTGTTACAGGAGAAATCAAATTTCTGGGATAAATCATTTTTAACTGTCACAAGATGATAAGAAATTTAGATAGCTGCGTTATTTGTTTGCGAGCAAATATTAAAAGTTTGAGCTATTTGGACGAACATAATGCTTGTGTCTTAAGAATAACAAATAAAAATGATAAGGTTTAGTAACAAGCTTTACATTGCAGCGTTATAAAATTAAACTTAGCTGGTTAACTAATTGTACTCAAGAAGGCAAATTTAATTTTGAACATGTTGATTCATATTTTATCATTTTGTAGAAACTGCTGAACGTTGTTTGAATGTCCGAACACAAAACGTTACCTTTGTTATGTCAGGTCCAATATTAATCGGTTGTTCGCCGTGAGAGCATCTCGTTTTAGAATTCGGCTCAGAGCAGTGTTCAGGTGCTATGAAATCAAACTTGAATTCTATAGTTTTGCTTGTAGATTGTCCTCTATAAACTTGTTGACTGTAATGCCTATTATGATCTCGATCTAACAAATTCCGATATCCTCCAGTCTTTGTTGAATATTTCTCTGTAAAACTATGCATTTATTTTTCATTAGTATATTATTTGCACTAACAGCTGTGTTTCATTTTCAATATTTCAAGAAATATTGTGAAATATTGAAAAGTAGATTGCACACATTCGCTTATCTCATTTCTGCATGGATATGGGAATTATTAAGATACAAGTTATATCGATACACATTAAGTACTTGTTATTTTGGCGCGCATTTAATGCAACATTACTGACATTGTCTAGCAGGTTTCATTGCGCCAGCACTCTTGACGTATTTCTGGCACAATAGTTTTATTTCATTTAAGTTGTCGTAATAGAATCATTACAACCAAAGTAATTTTAGTTTTGATTTCAATCTCGACAATTCTTAAAAAGAACATTATTTTGAATAATTTTTGAGCAGAGGGTGATTGACTTTTGGCATGAGAAAAGAACAAAAATGTTTGAGCTTACATTGGTTTCCAACTATGTTCAAACGAAACAATTTTCAAAGTATTGTAAATAGTTTAATTATTGTATAATGAGTAAACGCATGAAGTTACGTTGCCGATATTTTGAACGCCGGAAGTAGTAAACAAAGTTATATTTTTTGTACATTGTCTATAATTCTACAACAAAATGTTGCTTCAGATACATCCGTCTAAACAATTCTCATAAGATTTATTGGCTTATTGGCGAAATTATTTCATACAAAGAAACTAAATTTCTGACTCATTGCGGTTAACAGTAGTCTGAACGTAACAGTTGTCAAAATTTGCGTATATCGTGCGTGTAACGTGCGTATGACGTGCGTGCGCTCATCGTGTATTTTTTCAATCGTACATCGTGTATCATATCGTATCATTGATCGTGCAACGTGCACCATATACTAATCACGATATACGATACACGATATACGATTCCCGGTACACGATGCACGATATGCCTATACGGTATACGATTCGATGTTTTATTCAGTCGTGAATTGTTAGACTATGCGTGTATATCTCCGCAAATTTTTTAGAAGAAACAAAGTGCTGACTTCACATTGTATTATTTTTCATTCGTCAATGCAATACGGGCAATAATGACTTCCGGTACAGGTCGAAGACAGTTTACACCTGAAAAACGAAATTTCATTCTATTTTATCGACGGAAAGGACATAATTTCTCCTCAATATCTACACTGTGCAGTCGACAAGGAATAAGGAAATTCATTAGGAATTATAAGAGAACAGGGAACATCAACTACTTTCGAAATGAACAGGGTTGGGTATTTTCTCATATTTATTTTTTAATTTTAATGCCGTTCGTTTTTACATGACAGATAGCATGCAATATGAACTGCACACAATTAAAAATTGCAATTTCATATTATTGCAACAGTACACTGAACTGTAGCCATAACTGCTAAAACAAATGAATTTTAATTCCACGTCTGCACCGAAACACAATGATATGATATGATGTAACCAAGTTATTTATTGGGTAGATAAAGATAATATGACGAATCAACGATAGTTTTACAAAATCAGTTAAAGTCCGAGCAAAAAACAATAAAATAATTGGACAGTACCTTCTTGTTTAGGGTAATCCTCGTATTCCTTATAAAAATAGTCGTCACACGAATTTACTTAAAATCTATGAATGATTTATTCAAAAGATAATTATGTTGGCTGTCAAAAAAAACAAATGGACAGTGTCTTTCGTGTAGTGGTGCTTTAAAGAAACGTGTTGACAGCAATTAACTTCAATTTTACGCCTATTTTCTCGCACCTCAGGATCAATACCCTGCCGAAATCACTCACATGTGTTCAAATTTGACACTTACTTTAATTATTTCGCACTTAGGTAAACTGTGGACATTTGAAACTTACAGAAGTCTTTTCTATTGTGTAATTAATTGGTCTAATTAAGTTGGTCTCATTCAACGGACAACAAATTGTTTTAGAGAAAGAAAACAAACAGAGTTGGTGAAATAAAAAAACAATTAAAATTTAAGAAAATGTAAAAAGTCCAAATTAATCGTATAACGTGTACTCCGTCTATCTTGTAGCGTGCAGCGTGCGCTTCGTATATCGTTCATATCGTGTATCGTTCTGAATCGTGTACCGTGTATTTACCGTACGTGTAATGTGCGTGTATCGTGCGTACTTACGTTCCGACTACTGTAGTACTTTTACATGTACTTTGGAATAAAAAAAACATAAATGCATGTCGTTCGGTTTTTTATACAAATCAATCAGATTGTTGAAACCAATTCATACGTTCGCGTTGTCTCTCAACAAATTAATGTATTTAAAAGCATCAAAATTTAACGATGAAAAACAAGAGATGTCCCTCATAATTGACGAATATCCCCAAAGTGGTGCCTCACAGTCTGTGATCTTCACCTTCAAGGTGTGGACCCGGTACTTGCACACACCATGTGCTGAACATTTGTTCACATTCTTTTAAAAATCCTTCGATGTATATCGGAGGTACAATCCGAACATGAACATGTGCATATAAACAGGATTTTAAAATGTTTGACCTCAAAGTGTTAACCTTGACCTTCAATGTTAGGACGCGGGACTTGCATGTGACATGTCATATCGATGTGCTCAACAATTGTGTCATGTAATTTTAAAATCATTCCATGCATGACAGAGTAACCGTATATACAGGATTCCATGACCTTTAAACTCTAATTGTGACCATCACCATTGAGGCAGGGTCGTGGTGTTTGCACGCGACACATTGTCCTGATGTGCTTAACATTTGTGCCAAGTTATTTTTAAATCCATCACTGTATGACAGAGTTACAAGTCGGACACGAATGTGCGCATATATTCATAATATATTACCTTTAAACTCTAAGCTGGACTTGACCTTTGAGGTAGGGATGGGGTGATGTATGCGATACGTCGTCTTGATGTGGTGAACATTAATGCCAAGTTGTTTTAAAACCCTCTGATGCACGCCGAAGTTACAACCCGGACACGAAGTGTGCATATATACAGGATTCCATTACGTTTTAACTTTAAGTGTGACAATGATATTCGAGGTAGACACATGGGTCGTGAATGCGACACGTCATCTTGATGTGTTAAATATTTGTGCCAAGTTATTTAAAAACCATTCGATGAATGCCAAAGTTACAGCCCGGACACGAAAAAATAGAAGAACTGACTCACGGACTGATGAACGGACGAACGGACAGATGAACGGACGGAAGGACAGTGCGATTTTAGTATTCCCACCTTTTTGGGCATAAAAGGCAATCACTATTACCTAGATCTAGTGAAATATCTTGACCTAAGAAGTGTGTGGTCAGTTCACTTGTTGGTACTGATAAATACAGCTATTAAAACAAACATCCCAATAATCGATAAGTAACACTGTGTTCCTTTAATTGTTCGTTTTGTCCGCGTGTGTTTGCTTTGTATGCTAGAGTGTGTTGGTAGTGTATGTGTATGTGTGTAC
>JAUMHA010275699.1:0-14984 GCA_032359765.1 Saxidomus gigantea | reverse complement strand
CGTTATACCTGATTTACCTGTCAAGTTGAACCTAATCCTATGACGCGCTATCAAGTTATCATAAAAGGACTATAGTGTTTATATATTCCGTGCAAGGAGAGATATTTCTAGATTTATGTTGTTTGCATTTAAAAGTCATTATTATTATTTATCAGATTACACTTCTTGACATGATCGCTTACGTGTTTGTTGTGGAATTCAGTGATTACAAAGGCGTTCGAGTGTCAAGGGTTTTGCGTCCATTGTTCATAGGCTTACTTTCGGATGGTGTGCACGTAAGTCGACGAACAAAGCTTGCATCATACATGTAATACAGACAGCTATGATATAATAATTATAACAGATGAGCAACATAAAGACTCGAACTTTTTGATACTGGAAGAGTCTTAATGAAAATGACTCCGCTTGTGTAATTTTTATAATCTGTAAGCCAATTGTGTAAATGTTGTAAAGTAAAGAAAAGCCGCATGAAGTACTAGTATTGTTTTAGGTAACATATCATGTTAGAAACAGACATTTAGTTTTTTTTCCATTTCAGCTCAAAAGGGCATGGAGTAACATAAGAATGACTTTAAAGCAAATCAGTCATGTGATTGGCATGTTCTATTTCCTTATCATTGTGTTTGCACTAGTGGCAATCAAACTGTTCAAACACAGGTGAAACATTAAATTGTAGTGAAATAATATCGTTTTATTCTGATGTAACTTAAAAGTGATCTTTCTTGATTATTGTGCAAAATATGTTAAATGTCTATTACCTTTAATGTTAAAACTAGTAGTCGATAGCTTAAAAAAGAAGCAATTTGAAATCGCCAATGCATGTTTTAGAGGAGCTGTCAGGAAAAACGATAATTCCTTCAATAAAAGATTCTATTAGTTGATAGTTTTAAATGATTATCACTGAACTGACATGAAACATCCACGGCCTTTCAATCGTGTAAATGTTATACTGATATGCGTAACAACATTTTAAGAATCGCAGTAGATTTTAAGTGGGTTTGATGTATCTTTTAGGTATGACACGTTACAGTAGCAATTGCCTCCCGTACGCTGAAGCATATAGACACCATTAACTGTAGGCCTGAAAAGTATATACTTTAGAAGCACCATTCTATACCTTCGTCATTTATGGAAAAATGTTTAATTGTTTACAGGGAAGAACAGTATTATTAACTGCTTATCTTTTGAAATTTTAGGACGGACATTAAATTTCCAAATGGAAAGGAATATTTTTCCGAATATCGAGAAAGTTTCTGGGAGCTATACGTTCTTGTTACCACGGCGAATAATCCAGATGTCATGTAAGTGAACATACTAAATGTTATTCTTTCTTTAGTTTTGAAAATACTCCTACAGGGACATATATTACATGTATATAATTGTGAACTGAAAAAAGCGTTTAAATATTATGTATCATAGACTGTAGAACGCGGACTGAAATTCGTTTTGTGAGGAGTTAAAACATGTACGTTTAAGTTTGCCAATGTAATAAATTTGACGTGATGATACTGGGGTTATATTTCTTTAATTTTTTAAATTGAAAAGAAACAAACTCTAAATCAGAAATTGATGCAAGTTACCTTTCAAATAATTTGCGTAAAACAAGCTCATAAAACATTAATTACTATTTATATCTAAATATAGATCAATAGTATCAAGTACCGACACATTTGATTTAGTATAGCATACTTTTAGAGGCATTTGTACACTTTCAGGTTACCTGCTTACGAAGTCAATCGCGGGTATTGTCTATTTTTCACGAGCTACATTATACTGTGCCTTTACTTAATACTGAACATATTGCTTGCCGTAACTTACAACAGTTACAGAGAAAATATGAAGGTATGGTTAACAAAAAATAAACATAAATACATGTATCTAATATTATGTCGGTAATAAAAAAGAGAAACCCATAAAATATGTAGGTAGATTGATATTGCGTGAGCATTTTTAAACAGTTTAGTTTGAATTATATATGCCAAGAAACTATCTTAATTTCACAACGTTATCCTTTTATAACATTAGAACTGCAATGTAACGCAGTTACAGTTTCATTGACGATGCAATTTAGCTTGTATTGGGTCTGCACGCGTACCATAGAGAGTTGACTCTGTACGAGGGTCTTAATGAATGATGTTCTAGTCTGTAAAAACATAAAATGTACTAAAAAGGCCTGTTCTGTATGACCATTTTTAATGTTTTGTTAAGTGAAAATATGTAAAAGCCTCATATCTATTGTCAGAAAGCAGTACACATAGCTGAATCCACTTAAAATATTAATTATTATGACATTTTTGTATTAATTGGTATTTGATATTGAAATAAAAAGTAATAAGATATCATCATTTAAAGAACCAAATCAAACATTCGGCAAAAATGAAGAGGAAGGTCTTGCAACAGGCATTTGAAGTAATAAAAATCAATAAAGACGGTAAAGAAATGGTGACCTACAAGACATGGACAAGGCTTATAAATCTTGCCCATCCAGGGGTGACGAAACATCAAATTGATCTACTGATGATGGTTTTGGATAGGGAAAGGACCGGATATATAAGTAAGTTTTAATGCTTTATAAGAACATTTAAAATTGCTGTAAACATTCAGTAGGCTAGTCGGGTTCGGGAAATGTGTTCAGTAAACAATTGTCAGCGGAGAGAGAAAATCAATTAACGTGTACAAAGTCTGTACATTTGGCAGTGTAGTCTCAATCCCTTCTATTTGTATGTTGTAGCTTTCATATTAAATCGTTTGTAACATAAGCGGCTTTTAAAGAATTTTACTTTGAATCCGATCAGTGCAAATAACAGAGAAAATATGAAGGTTTAACACAAATAAAGACATGTATCTCATATTGTGTCTTTGATAAAAAAGACCCAGAGAAACACATAAAATATGCAAGTACAGTTTTTGTTTGCTTTAGCTTTGGCGATAGATATCTAACTTGAAAATTATTAGTAAGTTGCAAATCTTATTGAAAAAATATGTTATTACTATAAAAATTGATGACTGGAGTACTAAAAATTACATTTTTAAAGGTGCTTTTATTAGCATAGCAAGTCTCAACTATAAAGAACTGAATGTTTGATGAATGATGTTTATTTAAAACCGGAGACACTTGAATTTTGGTAATCCGGCACGGTTTGGATAACACAGTGTTTAAGTTTTCGAGCTGGACGATTTAAGAATTAATGTATTTCGATATACATGTAGGTGACATTGTTGTTTTTGTTAGAAAAATAATGCATTTTGCCACATCGACCATGCTAAAAATGAGTTGTTATTTAGTTTATTATTATGCTGGGCTGTAATATTTCAACACCAATAATGTAGGAAATTGCGTTGATATTTTGAACATGGACGTCAATATGACTTGGGTTGTAGATTTTAACTTCTACGTTTTTGTAAATTGTGATTTAGTATTTGTCATAGACGTTACAAACATTACGTTGCAGTTTACTATATCAACATAATGTAGATGTATGAGTAAATATTCAAGCGTAAATGTTGAGGATGTAAGATTGAATATGCATGTAACAGCTGTTATAATTGAATAACTACACTTTTGTTACGGTAAAATGATTTTTCTAGGTCGGCAGGAATTTCTTAACATCGCAGATCTGTTGAATGTCCCGATATCTGTTGTGTCGGAAAGGAAAAATTTCATGGAGTTGCATTGTGAAAATTTGTACATGTCGAGATGTAGTAAAGCTCTTCGAAGAATGGTAGATTCAATGTATGTACTTGATGAACCAATATACAAGCAACGTTCTGAGTTTAAGATTTTCTGTTAGATATTGATATAAGTTTATGATGAATATAAACTACTATGAATGATACTACAAAGTTGTATACTGATATTCTTTAAACAGTTACACTACTGAAACCATAATGGAACTTTCTTTACAAAATCGTTACACGTAGTCAGATGATCAGTACTTTAGGGACTTTTTGTGAATAAATCTAATTATACATAAATTTTAATATTGATGTAGATGTGATGTGTATTGGTATCGATTTACTAATTTAAAGCAGAAATTATGTTTCATTAATACAAATTACTCTGTATATATATGGGGATATAACGATTGTTACGCTGAACGCAAATAAACTATGAGCACTTGTCTTCCTTGATTATCTCTCCTAACGAATATGTTCTTGCATTCTTATCAAATGTGTGTTATCAGCAATATTGTCCGATAGGCACAGCTTCCTTTGTCATACGTCATTATCCAATCCAAGGTAATTTTCAAAATAGAGTGTAATTCTATATTAACAATCATAAATGAATTATTTAATTTATTCGACAGGTATTTCAGAGTTGCATTTGATATCATTGTTCTCGTGAATGTGATACTCATAGCTCTCAACGTTGACCAGGCTAACTGGGGATTTTGTTCTTTATATGTTATTGAGATCATCCTAAAGTGGTACACATTTGGCACGAAGGAATATTTTCAGAACTTTCAAAATTGGTGAGTGAGATGATGTTGTTGATAGAAATTCAATGACTGTATGGCTTGCGCGTCTTTGTATGAACACATAAATATCATTCACATAAATTGAAAAAATCGATTAAGATTCCACTTTCTTGTACATGTAGCATCAGGCTTTGGTGAAACTATAACAATAATGAAACAATTTTCATTAAAGAAACTAAAGGATCCGTCAGCAATTTTGCTATAACTATCAAGTTAGAAATGGAATTCAAATAACCGTTTGCTCTATCTATTACACCTAAAGGCGATGCTCTAACGATTTCTTCATAGTGGATATAAAGTGTCAAAATAACAAGTTTGATACTGAAAACAACCAAAGAAAAGCAAATGGTGCAATACTAGGACTACAATTGTTTTGACAATTTCCTCTATAGTGAAGACGAATCATTGTCCATTAGATATTTGGGATACCTTACACGTTCTTCGAGTTCTCATATGATATTCTGATAGCCCTTAGCAAAACTACAGTAATTTATAAAATTGTTTCAAGAAGGGAGGTCCCCATACAGATGGTTTTTGTTAACACACACTTTGTAGTGAATCTAATATGTTCTATATTAGAATATTTTCAAACAATATTTAATTTTACACGTGTTAAATCTTCCTTTTTGCAGGGTAGACGTCCTTATTACAGTGCTGTCACTGGTAGTTCTTATCGTGACCACAGTCGAAGGTAGGAACTAATTGCTACAGTTTTTATATTCAGAAACAATATTACATATATGTCTCAACTATTAGAGAATGTAACCTTTAGTTTGTAACACATTCGACATTTCCTTTGCATTAAATATAAAAATATCACACAACTTAATATTTTTCTCCAAAACCTGTATTAAGTGTACCCTCATTTCAGAATATAAAGCCTTTTTGACACGTACATATAGTTACCTGTTCATGTTCGCCCGTAGTAAAACATTAACTTCACTGCTACCATTCGATTTGCCTAATGAGATTATAATTAACACTGTCTGGATTTGAGAATACAGTTATTCTTATACTGATTCTGATACCAGCTATCAATGTTGTACTACATTTTGGAATTTACAGCTATCAACTAATTATTATTCCAACTACTTTAGATTTGACTAGTTAATTTCTCCTTGAGATATCTTTTACACAATCAAGCAAACACAGAATCCACGTAAATGTCACGCGCTGATTCATTACTAATGTTGCATGTTTTATCAACTCAACTAGTAAAAATGTAGTAAGCATATTTTAGTATTAACAAGAAATCATTACGTATTTATATGTATGATTCTGATGGCTATGACATATAAATCTATACATGTGTAGTTTGGTACACTTCCAGGAAGCACAAAAGAAACATTGAGTGTCTTCAACACTTTCAGGATCTTCAGAATCTTGCGGTGCCTTTTAGACTTTGAGCGGTAAGTCTTTTCGTTGATGAAAGGTACAATCATTAGCTTTCAGCTCTGTTATGACCATTCGAAATCAGATGGTTAAGGTAAATATGATATGGTTATTAGTATAGTGATGTGATCCAGAATGCCAGATTCGGATCGTACGAGACCCAATGCGGCTTTTGGACTTTATCACTATACTAATAACCCTTTCATTATATACTTTTTGACACTTATATGCGCGAATAAACTGGATTAAAATGACATTTTAAGCATAAAATTGAATAACACTCTTTTAAGCGCGAAATATGCGTTGTTTGCGACGTTATTTAATTGACATCATCGTTTAGACAGGTATTAACGACCAAATCAAAAGCGACGTTATTAGCGTCATGTGTATTTTAGGCCAATTGAATGCATTCTTACAAATAAAGGCACAGTGCGGATTGCACGTACATACGATGCGGATTTTATTTTTCTGTCAGGCCGTATTTGATGGTTGAATAATGATGTATTTTGATAGAATATTTGTAGGTATATGATAAATCGTTTTCTGACCATTAAACTAATGTGTTATTAATAAGTCATATAAGCTTTCGATAAAACGCCATTGAAATCGCTACCTAACAAATGTATAAATACCACTAAGCTTTACATAGGTTCAACGTTTGCATCCCTTTAACTGTAAAACATTATAATTGCACTGTTATGTCTAGGAATATAATTGTTTTTCAGTGAAAGTAGTCAAAATCAAACAATATGATTGATGTCAATAATTCACATCAATAGTAAAATCATAGTTGCCTTAGTTAATGAATTTGGAAATAATAAAACTTTCTTGTGTTAAGAAAGGGAGTAAATTAGGGTGTCGTGTTAGGAAATTGAGTAAATAAGGGTGTCATGTGTGAAGAGAGGGAATATATAAGGGTTTCATGTGTAGAACGGGAGAAAATATGGGTGTCATCCTGTTTTTTCATCGCAACGAAGCTTAAAAAAGACAGAACCCTTTTAGCTCCCCAGGGTCGTGCGTCTAGGATGGACTGTATTAGCAATACCATCAACATTTGTATATCAACATTTTCTTCTAAAAGCTGTAGAGCCCATTTTCAACCTTGAGTAACTCGTTGGTCATGATGACAACTGGGTAATAGTTACGCTGGATAATGAGGGTTATAAATTGGGTCATGGGGTGAAAATAAGAAAAGCCTTGATAAAATCATCAAAGCTGCATTATATAACCTAGTCAGAATATAAGTATTGAAACTGGTTAATCTGATCTAGAAAATGGGGTCTGTATAAAAGGAATAACAATCTAAGCAACTAATGTTATAACAAAATCGATATGAATAGTTTTTAAAATGTTGTTCTGGATAAAATCTGATTTTAGAATAAAACTGTGTTATTAAGGGTTGAACAGGTATCATTTGGTGAGAATAAATAAAGGATTGTTCAAACCTTTTGACGAAACTGCGTGATAATCTTGCGTGGAGAAGAAAGCTTGCTAACAGTCTAGGTTTTTATGTTACCAGATCTTTATTGATTTTTGTCGAAGATTGAAACTCGGTTATCTGAAAAGGGAGGTCATCAAGTCTGGTCAAATGACGTATACCAGACATATTGGGTTCGAAAACATTGAATTTTGCCAAACCAGACCTGTTCGATTATTTATTCAAAATATTGGTTCATTATGACATCCTTCGTTTACAATTTTTACCTGATGGAACAAAATGTTAATGTATAACACTTTTATGAATTTTTAGGTTTCGAATCATATTCGATGCAGTGTTCAACGTTTCCTATTCCATTCTTACTTACTGTACCATTATCTTTGTAAGTATAGTTTCTTTAACAACTTTTATTTTTTATTAAGGGCTTTCCCTTTCAGAAAGAACTTTTTCACTGACAAAGTTTTTTAAAAGGTGGCATTTCATATAAAATGTTTTTTCTTTGCACATTCTAACATCTTTGATAATAGCTTCGTCCATTTTCTTGTGAATTTATAGAAATGGACAGGTAAGGAAGTGTTCGTCAGCCGTTGGTAATAATGTTTTGAGAAAGTTAAGAACGTTTTGAATATTTAACATTTGTTATATTGCATAACGTTTAATTACTTAATCTCATGTGATGAATGAACCGTTATAAGTAAATATTCCATCAAATATGCACACAGACACATTTATGCAGTGTTATTCACTTGTATATATTATATTACACTATTTATTACAGATTATTTTCTACTGTTACGCTATTGTGGGAATGGAATTGTTCGCTGGATACATTCAGTACACAGGCGTCAACTCAACAGCCACGTATTGTAACAACTCAGCCCTAAATGGAAGCGTGTTTGTCGCTAACAACTACTGCATAGTCAATTTCAACGATTTTTTAAACTCGATTGTTCTCATAGCATCCCTGCTTATCGTGAACAATTGGCATGATATCCTTTTGGCATATTTATTTGTTCCTCAAACTAGTCACATAGAAGACAATGGCGTGAATTAATTTGAATTAATTCGATTTTATCACCTCCGCCAACCAATATACTATTAGATCTCGCGTACTGATTCATTTTATCATTATATAAAATTGCAGATCAGATTATTTTTGGTCACTCGTTAAGACTGTTTGATCATATAGCTTAGAACCATTACAAAAAGGACAATATTCAGCTATAAGGAAGTGCATTGTGATTCTTTTAAGATACTTTTTTCCAATCATTAAATATTAAAAACTATGCTAGGCTGTAGCTGATTGTATTTTCCAGACCTTAAGTAGTCACTTAGAACGGAAAGAAAAAGTAATAAAATGTAACGTGTTAGCAAGCAATTTACCTAATGTATGACTTATTATCGTGTTTTGAAGCCTTAACAGTACTAACTGATATGTGAAGGATATGTTCTTGTCACAAACGAAGCTGCCAGGCTGTTTTTCATGAGTTTCCATCTTTGTATTGCAGTTGTCATTATGAAGTAATATCTTTTCATTGTTTTCAACATTACTAAGAGACAGAGTGATTATACGAGATTGTAGTTTTTGTCATATTTCTTCACATTTTCCCGAGCACTTGGCAGTAATGAAGCACGTCATAAGTAATCAATCATCTTTAATAGCTCGTTCTATTGAGGACAAAAAGTGCTAAAACATTTCTCTTAACTCTTGTTTCACTTTGAACATTGACTTTTTTAAAGTTAACGTTAGAAGCCATGTTTGAAACATGTTTCGTTTATTCGCCAGAGACACAACGCATATCTTTTTTGTGAGGAGATGGGTATATTAAGCCTTGTCGAGAATAACAAAACAAATTGTTTGTGAATATAAAACTTGTACTGATTTAGTTAAGTTGTTTTTCCATATCATTTCTAGGTAGAAAGGCTTGGATATATGTTAATATATAAGAATTATTGTCATATCGATGTCAAGTAATTTGTATTACGGTTAAGAGTTTTCAAATGAATTTTCTTTAGGAAGCTGCTCGTTTGAATCCACATATATTATTGTTTGTTAAGATATGTACGTTATCAATAACATCATGTCATTGTAATTAATGTGCCTGCCATACTTAATATAGAAGGATTCAGTTTTAAACAACATAACAATAGTTATACATGATCAGCTGCAAAAGTTGATTAACTTTCACCTCCTTTTACAGATCTTTTTAACATTGACAGTTTCACATACATATTATATGTTAAAATTTATGGTTGTTAAAATAAAGCCACTGACATAATTTTTATTGCAGCATTGTAACTGCATTCATTTTGGACATGTTCATGTACGAGTATACATTTTCCAAGAAAGGATACTTAGATACAAAAGTGGAGATGACAATAAAGAATCTACAGCTCGGCCTCGAAGACAAAACGTATTAAGTGCTAAATCTCAAATATAAGCCAGATTAATTTTGAATATTCAGACATTGTTAAAAACATTTTATATAAAGGTTAAAGGGAGATAAATTTAGCTAGTATGGCAGAAAAAAGGCTATGCGTTCGGGCATTCCCTGGAGAAAAGAAACAAGCAAGAGCAATTTAAGATTTTTATTGTTTATGTACAAAACCCTTTGAGATCCTTTCAGGAAACTCCTCTGCTTGTATTCGGGATATCAGGCTTTTTCCAACAAGATTAACGTTACATATCTATTCCTTGTGTACAATTATTTCTCCTAGATGGTACTCTTTAATAAAAAGTTTTCTATAAGTTCTGACATGAATTTTTATTGCATTACGATCTTCTGCAGTCACGAGTTTGTACGCGAAATTTAAGGTATTTCAATCAATCAAAGTTTTAAGTTTTTGCGCTAATTAATCAGAAAAAAAGGATATTACCAAAGTAACAAACTAATTGAAATTTGTTTAACAGTTATTTATTTTAGTAAGATCAGTGAATCACAGCGTTTGATATTATCAGTACCTGCAGAGAAAATTTAGGAAATAATTTTAGATTGATATAATGTTTCAAATGCAGAGGTGGGGAACCGGAAGAAGAGAAGAATAAGGAAGAGGTGGATGCTGGCCAGAAGGGACATAGCATGCTTCATACAAAGAAATTGATCCAAAAACTTGCAGAGAAACAAAATGCACATCAGCAAGTAAAGCCAAATCTAACACAATTTGACGGAATCAGGTTTCACCTGAAGACAAGGGGTAAGGATAATTGTTTTAGTGTTGAAAGTCATACTAATGGACGACCAGTTACTGATAGTGCTAACACATTTTATTTGGTGTTACTCTTTTAAAAAGATGTCTTCTATTTTCATGTACATGTATTGATAGCAGTTCAAAGTAGTCAAATCGCGCAGTGTGAATGTTGTTTCAGAATAGCGAAATATAAAAGTAAAAATAAGACAAGTCAATACGAAGGACGTAACAGTCCCGGTTTGGTTTGTCTCGTATTTGGAATTCCTACTGTCTGTAATGTATCACCTTACAGTTTATAAGATTATACATTTTTTCTTGCACAGAAGTGACACACAAATACTAGTATATCTTGCATAAGACACTGATGTTGTTTATAGGATAATGATATATGTGAAAAAGACATGATCTAATCAGCTGCGTATTGAAAACTAATTTCTGCCTCTTTACTAAAGCAATCTAGACACATTTTACAACCCTATTTTACATATGTCCTTTACAGGTCTAACCCTTTTTGTCATTACCGGCCATAGATTATATATGATTAAACTTGTAAAAGCTACTTTCCTAGAATTTCGAGAAAAAAAATCATTTTGTTCACTTTTGTTTGTACATTCTACCATGCCGACGGCAAGTAAGACAATATTAGTTTGAAAAATACCTAAGAAAAGCTTTTAATGCTTTTAGACTGGACGAGGACGGAACTACTTTTGCAACAACTATTTGAACTTGAGGAAGAGGTAAATGAAGCGGACAAGGACCATCAATTAATAAGTATGCTGGACTAGAGAATGTATGCTGAGAAAATGGTATAGATGTTTATAACAGCACAAACCTACATGTCTTTTGGGTCTGTAGAGTTGTCGAGTCGAAAGGCGCAAGCATTTAGAGAAGAGTAAAGGTGAGGTGGACACGGTATCAGACCTAGTGCCTTGATGCCGCAATGATGGCCATCGGCA
Source organism: Saxidomus gigantea (assembly GCA_032359765.1). NCBI lineage: Eukaryota > Metazoa > Mollusca > Bivalvia > Venerida > Veneridae > Saxidomus > Saxidomus gigantea. The sequence continues at coordinate 3,531 of JAUMHA010275699.1, read as the reverse complement.
CCAGTGCCGAGTTTCCCTACGGGACGAAGTCGAGCAGGAACAGTCAAATCATATGACTTAGTTGGAACTATAAAAGCCTTTTAGCATTTTGTTTTATCGTGTACCTATACCCGTTCATTTTGTTCTAAATGAATTTTAATACAAATTTTGAGTATTTACAAATGCCGTATGAGAATATGGTTTGAGAGGATTTTAACGCTACTAGTATACATTGCCTTTTCGAAGGTTAGTATCATTAAACCATAATTATATATCCAATCACAATTGTGTGTAATTACAAAAATGTATCATGCTTTTCACTTACGAACAGAGAATATCTTTGAAAAGCGGTACAACAGTTGGGATTTCATATACATTTTTTACCGCATTTTACGTAGTACTACTTTTTCAATTGTTTTATATTTACAATGATTTGTGTCTTTTCTTTAGCAGCCAATCGCGTCTAATTTTCAGGTATTTGGTCCTCAAGAAATTCTGAAAATAGTGTATGTCTGATGTAAATAAAGATCTAAATTGTTTTCATTATTTTAATTTGTACAAGCACCTGTTTGCATAAAACTCATTTTAGTTTTAAATAGTGTTTTAGCATAGATATAATTATGTGTGAGACCTTTTTCTATACGACGTTGTAAAAAGTAGGTCTGACCTACTTAGAAATATGTTTTGCAATTGAGCTGAAACCAAGTTTTCTTCTTTTTACAAACATTACACCAGTGCTTTCTTAATATTGAGACGCACTCTTTCAGCGATTGTAAGGAAGTAAAATCTTAATTTAAAACAGTTAAATGATTTTGCTAGAGAATCGCATAGATTCAGTCGTAAAAAAATGGAGAAACGTTATTGACCTGTATTTTTTAATCATAATTGTGAATGACTTGGAGGAAATTTACGAAACAGCACGTTTCATAAACATTATAAAAAATGAAACAAATACAAGCTAAACAAACGGAAATGTAGTTAGACTTTTGCAAAGCAAGTATTGCGGTGTTGTAGATGTAAACTTAAGCGTTGTTTTGTTAGCTTCTTTTGTACAGCTATATACTTTAACACTGTTCAATATGGTGCCTTTTTGGTTTATAAGAACAGCAAAGTCACAGCTGATGAGTATATGTTAACTGTTTTGTTATTTGACATCATTTGATAAATTTGTTATTGACTCGCTTTTCTTATATTTTGACAAGTAAAATAAAGTTGTTTGATATTTTCTTTGCTTTCTTTAATACATGTCTTATACCGACGAGTTGTTTATTTTCCCCTCATATTTTTGTGTGTGGGTCGGGTTGTTTGCGGTCCTGTGCTTGATCGTTTAAAAGTTCCCTACTTCAATTAGTGGGGAAAGTCATACACTAAATATCCTCTCACTTTTTATTGTGGCTTATTCGCGACTTTGTGTCTGCGATGTACTTTTATTGTTGCGCTTCTTGGTATAGTTGATGGTTTCGGCTGTTTGTTCATTTCCAAGTGCCTCATTCAGAGTTGGGAGGATTCATTCCCAAGTGTGAAGGTCTGTTGGTTCGTCGGCTTCTAGAAAGCCTGTTTCGTATTCTACATTTAATTTAAAACATTGGTCACTCAACGTTTATTTGTGTCCTAGCACCAGCCATTGAGCTCAAATTAAAGAAAAAAGCATTGCCGAACTACTTCAACTACAAATACCATTTTGATTAATATTGTCTGCCATAGTCAGACACTGTCAGTCGTTTTATTTTCAAATATGTATTCTCATTATTTCATAGAATGAGATAATCATAACAAGTTCAAATAGATAATGACACAAGTTAGACAATGAAAACCACCACCATAAATATATATAGCAAACATGAAAGGTGGCAAACTTGAAGTTTATAGTCAAAGGCATTGACACCAAGAGTTTGATTTAAGTAAGTATAAATGTGATGTTGAATATCTGCAAAATATATATATCTATATATATATTATGGGTTATTTTAACACGATTGTAAGGTTCCTGAATGAACAGGTATAGATAGCCATGCAGGAGGTTGTGGAAAATAAAGTTGCAAATGATATAAAATACAAATTCAGTTACGTCTTTCTGGGCGCTTTCTTGGTTGCAATATATCGTGAACCTTTACGGTAACGCTCAACTAAAAGTTAATGGACCTTTTCTATTTGTCTATATCTGAGATGCAGTGCGTTTGAATGCAAAACATGCATGATAAGATACTGAACTGACAACGGTCGCAAAAGAAGAAATGCGTGGCAGGGATCAAGTTTATCTTGCACCTATACATGTCAAAACACCAAGAATCAATACGATGGCTATCTCTTTCTATACATGTACAATGGATATCAGAGATTTTTTTCCTTCCCTGGAAGGAACTATTAGATTCGTACAGGCACACTTGACCGAACAATGCACAGCTTAAACTGTTTACGGTATGTTTCCGTTATAGTTACACGTTGTCATCTTGAAAATTAGTTCTGATGGTTGGATGAAGCCAACTTATAAATAATATCAAGTGACAGTATCAAAACAGCCACTGTACTTACAGAGATATGGAAGAGTCACTGTAGCGTAGCGTGACGTAATATCCGGTGCGCAGAGTGTTCAAAATCTTGTAGACATTACCATTTATATACAAATGCCTAACCTTTTGGACTGCTATATACGATACAAGTAATCAGAAAAATGTAGTTGATGACATTGCAAGCTGGTTTTGGGTCACCAATTCAATTCAATTCAATTCATGAATTACATTAGGAGCTGCAAATGCAAAAAATCACTAGCAGCTGCTTTTCCTATATAAAAATTTAGGGGAAATTCTGTACACGTTTGGTAAAATCTATATTATGATAAAATACAACTTTATGCCCAAGACGATGTGCTGTAAATGACGAAACCCATGTTAACAAGCGTGTCCAATCTCATTTGGCATTTGAAAGTTATCATGATGTCTGCTATGTGTTCAATAAAGTTCGGGATAGTTTCCAAAGAAAATGATGTTACAGTATTAGAATCGAAAGATAAACTATTCACTATATTTTATTGACTTGAATTTTTTTGCAACACAGCGGAACTCCTGACTATAATTCATTGAATGATAAATACAGAGAGACAGTTATTATTTCCTAATTAAATGAGATTATCATGTACTGTTTGCACAAGTGTATAAAATAGAAAATCTAGTTATTTCAGATAAGGCAATTAAAAATTGAAAGCTGATACTGAGCGTCAAACAAAAACATGTACCGAAGACAGCATTGGTGGTTCCCATAAAGTTGCCCTTTATGAACGTGGTCAAGTATACTGTAACATTACTGTATGCAGCCGCGTGGATTAGGATTCATATCTATTTTTCTTGGCATCTAGAACAACACCATCTTGGGAATACAACGAGTGCCACTTAGCCGGTCCTGCAAAAAAGAGTCCGAATCTAGAAAATTGGAATGGCAATAAAACAAAGAATTAAAAAACTAACTTAAATTCATTCAGTTATCTCCGAAAGGGCGACAAAATAAAACTGCCGGTTGGTATGCGGAATTGTATCTTTGTTGTTGGCTACGCAGTGC
>JAUMHA010275477.1:2418-12533 GCA_032359765.1 Saxidomus gigantea | reverse complement strand
TACCAGTTGTGTAACGGTTCCCGCAATATGAGCTTTTAGTCAGAATCTTATATGTAAAATGTTGATTTGTACATAACCGAGACCTACCTCAGGGATAGAGTGGTTAAGGGCTCATTTTATTAAGAATGCAAAACTTCTGACTGATTGAGGTTTACTTTTTCATGACTGTTGGCAGTTTCATATTGAATATACATGTAGGTTCATTACTTGGAAAATGAACGATCGCACTGTCGTAGTATAGGTACTCGGTTTTTATCGCAGGCCATTACATCTTTGGTGTCCAGGCTGGAACTAACTCAGCGGACATAATTTGATTACTATTCTCCTAAACACTGAGTTGCCTTCTGCATGACTGCATAGTGTGACATAAAAATGCATGTGTTTTCAGAAATTCAGCATCATTTTTGTAGAATATCCGTATAGAATCTTTCTTCTAGCTTCTAAACCTTCCTGTTTATACCAGAGGATGTGTTAATGCACTTTTAAGTATTGATTATGCTGCGTTCTTCCTACCATAGCTGTTAATTTGGTGATGCTTTTACGAAAAAAGTAAAAATCCTGTTGTAGCCGGGTTAAGGTATATGGTGATAAATCATTAGGCTAATGACCTTGTGGCTTGATAGCTCAGTTGGTGTCAACCCTGACAGAGGAAGGCCCTGAGTCTGAATCCAGGTCGAGCTACGATTTTTCACCATCTGTCCTATAATGCACAAATAAAAATTACACTCTGATATATTTTTCACTGTGAATAGCAGGCATTTTTTCACTGCAGATTTAGTGACTATGATAACATGCCGCAGATTTTCCAAAAAGTGGATCGATCGTACAGAGGCTAGGTCTTAATAAGTTACTTAGTTATAAATTTGTTTTTCCTATATACAATGTATTCTGAAACTTAAAACTGCTTCTACAGTGTATGTTTAACGATGAATGTACACTTTATATGAAATAGCTTTGTTTCTAATTCATGTTTTGTTCAGTTGTGTATTAAACCAAAAGACACAAAAATGAACTTGCTGGTTGTCTTTGTAAGACATAATTTTGCACGTTTTTCTTTTGCAGCTCCCCCAGCAGACCCAAATGCTCCAAAACCAGAGGGCAGCACTTTAACACCAGTACCAGGGGACCAGCTAGTGGTAAGTGTAGACTTTTTGCATGGTTCTTAGCCTAGTAGCTTATTGAATTAATTATAATAAGAAAGATTTATTATTAGAGAATTCTTTTTAAGTTTGCAAATAAGTCTGGCTGGTCACAAATTGAGAAAATTTCGTCATGCCAAAGTAACCCAATTAAACAGTGTAGCACAAACAGATATATGAAAGAATGTACTGCTTAAATTACAGGTTCCGTCGGGGTTACCTCGCAATTTAGAGGCAGCGTTACATCGATACGGTTCCTCCACTTACAAGGCCCTGGCAGTCACTGTCTTAGACCAGAATGGAAAACCAACAGTCAATCTCACATACGGTAAGTGTTTAAACTGTGTATGGATAATATTGGAGAGAAAAAGTCGTAATAAGCAGATGCATAAGACATCTTGCACATTTGACTGCAGTTCAAATTTTGTGTGCTACACACCATATACGTTTTGCCATTTGTCTATTTCCTGCTTGCTCACATCGTCTAGGACATTTACCAACAGAGAAGGTTTACAGACCAAGCGTTCAAGTGAAATATTCTTTAAAGTAACAGGCAGAAGTATAAGAAATTTGGACCAGTTGTTAAAGCCCAAATTTCCCATTAAGCACTTTTAGAAGATATGCAGTCAGGAATGGTGTATATCTTTATACGTAGATTGATGTTTGACATTAATTTGATAACTTCGGTATGTGAAAATTTATGAAAATTGTTGTTTATTATGTACAGATTTTACATAAGGTTAACATATTATTACATGTATGTACACATACATGATTGTCTGAAACAAATACATGTACTAAGCTTTGTGTATACAGTTGATTTTATCTTTTGTTTTCAGGGAAGTTACTGAGTAAAACCCAGAAAATAGCCTATAACTTATTGAATAAAGTGGGACAGAAAGGGGAAGTGCCAATAAAACCAGGAGACAGGGTGTGTTACTTAACCATACTCCATGTCTTGTACAAAACGTACTGAAACAATGTATATGACTATATGAACTCGCTGAACAAATGATTGTAATGATTTTGCTCTAAATTAAGGGTGTGATTAGTGACGTTCGTAAATATTCGCTCATGTGAGTAACTGGAACTAACTTGTTTGCTGTATTAGGTATACATTTTGTATCTTGTTCTTAATGTAATACTTTTGTATGTGTTATGTTTTCAGGTGGCTTTAGTATACCCTAATAATGATCCTATATCATTTATCAATGGTTTCTACGGTTGTCTGATGGCTGGGGTGGTACCAGTCCCAGTGGAAGTCCCAACTTCACGACGGGTGAGTTATGTATAACTTATGTAACATCTCATTGGCCGACAAGGTCAAGCATTTATATTTATTTTAGTGTTTAATAATGATACAGTTAGGTCCAGACTTTAAATAGAGGATTTTTAACTGCATTCCTTGTTTAGATGATAGTGAGTTTCAATTTTGATGGAAAATGAGGATCTAAGCTCTGTGTATTAAACAACACTTAATTCAATAGAAGTGTGAGTCTTGTCTGGCTATGTGGCGGGAACTACTGTATAGCAGCGTTATGGCGTCAAGACACAATACACCAAATGTTTGCTGCCAGAGTCATATGTTCAAAGCCTTGTTTTGAGTGAAACAGTGTCCGTGTTGATGTATGATGTCGATATATCTCTTATAGACCTTCTTCTGCGGTCAGGGTGGTTAAGGTCACTTACTTCTAAGCACTTTCCCTCTCACTGATTGAGGGTAATTGGTTTGAGCTCTGCCACTAACCATGACTACATGGGAAAGTTAGCAGTTTCTTAGGGAGGGTTTGGAGCCTAGAACTTGTTCTTCTGCAGAACGCAAGCTAAGTTTACTGGCCACCTTTAAAATAGCTGAAATGCTGTTGACACAGGACTGATGATAACCTACAAGAGTTAAAATTGAAAACTTGATTTCTATTTTCAGGATGCGGGTGGCCAAGGTGTAGGATTTATGTTGGGAAGCCTGAGTGTGTGCCATGCTCTAACATCGGAAGCTTGTCTTAAAGGCCTCAGTAAAACTGCTAATGGAGATGTTGTTACCTTCAGAGGTAAGATTTATCTGCTGTGTTTAACAAAGCAATCTGTTTCGAAAATTACCCTTTTAACATGTTTAAGTGTTTGATGATCGTGTGTGGAGGCAGTCTTAAAACGTAATTAGAGCAAATTGTAGGATGATATTTAGCTCTCTACCATGTGGTTTAGGTCACTTACAGCGAATGGTTAGCTCCTAACTGCAAAGGTCAATTGCTATACCTAGGAAACTAGTATTGACTGACATTGTGCATCATGAGTATCTATACTTGTATGAACGGCAAGGTTAATTTAAAAAAAGTATGTTTTCATGCCGTATTTGCTGTCACACCTGAGAAACTTCTTGCTGTTATCTGAGGCTGCCTGTAAATTGGCCCCCTTTTGGCTTCTAAAAACTTCACTTGGGCATGCTAGCATTGCACAAATTAGACTAGCGTAAACTCTGTACTTGAGTTATTGTTCATAGAACTTCAACATTAAATTGAGAATATTTTGTAGGATGGCCACGGCTAAGTTGGTTGTCTACAGACAGCATGTCGAAACTTCCAAAAGACTGGCAGCCACCGCCCAAAACCTCCGAGGATGTTCCTGCGTACGTGGAGGTAAAGGAAATACAGAATCGCTCAGATACGGTAACCAAGACAATCTAAATATAGTAACACACTGGAAGTGTTGCCACACCTCCTCCAATACTGAAGAGCTTCATGCCGTAGGAAAAGTTGATGCGTTCGTAAAATCGAGACAAAAAGGCTTAAATCGTTTGTTTTGACACAATAAACATACAAAGAATCGAGACAAAAATCTAAAAAATTTATCATTATAAGCTTTTAGTATTTTTTTTTTTTCACGGAAAAGCTTTTGGTTGATATAATTGTGTCTATTTGGTAAATTTTAGGTAACGTTTTAACACTTTTAACTAGACATACTACATCAGTTATGATGGTTATTGGTTACCTGCATTATTTGTTACAAGCTTTCTTCTTCCCTTTAATCGTACACACATAACTTTCTGACTAGCATGTCAGTTTGTGTATTGCGTGCCCCCTGAAAGCCATGCTAAGATTTTTATTTTTCTGGCATTCAGTTAGTCTTGAGATTGAAGAGTTTAAAAGTTTTCAATGTTTTTCTTGGATGATGCTCTGATGTTGAAAGCACGCTGTAACTGCATGACTGTTGTGAATGATTAATCTAGTGTAGAAGTTTGTTGCTAAATTATCTTTGTCTTTGCCTGCTGATCAGTTCTTTTCTCTGTTCACTGCTTTGATAGCGCACCTCTTAATTAGATCAGTCCAAAGTTCTGTTCTTCTGTTTTCTTCTAATTATCTGACAAATGATTTGATAATTGAGATGTAGTGGTCCACCATCTCGGTGACAGTGGTAAGGATCCCATTTTACTTTGGGAACTTCTGACTTCCAGTTGGGGCAATTCTGTTTTCTAAGTAGGGATGTTTTGCAGAACTATGACCCAAAAGGATTAACAACTTAAATTCTGATAAAAGGACATTCATTGTATTTGATGTCTGCTGTGGTACATAGCTGTCTGAAAAAGTGTGTTTTAATGCCATTAGGCACAAATGGATTAAGGTCCCATTTCTGAGTGCTCCCATATTTTATAAGACCTGCAGACCTAACAATTTACAAGTTTTAAAAACCGCCAGAACCATATACATGCATGTTTTATTCCTTTAAATGATACACAGCATTAATTTTGTCTGTAGGCTGTAAATTCATGCCCTTTGAAATTTCTGTGATTTTATCCTGTCGAAAATGCATTATTAAACTGATTTGATGGTAAACCATGACTGTGTTCACCAGGTGGTCGAGGGAAAGGTGCAGAGATGGCCAATCGAGGAAGGTAACCGCTGGGTATAGGTGAATGAATTCATAAATGTTACTTTTGGGATAATGTTACTTTTGGGTAAATGTAAATGTTACTTTAGGGTAAATGTTACTTTTGATATATGAGGCAAATGGTTGTTTCATATAGGGGACTGCCATGAAAGGTTTAACTGTATGACCTGGTGTAATATACAGTTAAACCTGTGTTAAAGACCACCTCTGAATAATGACCATTCTGCAAATACAAGCAGGGAGAGAACAATCAAATGCACTATTCATCTTCAAGTAGAACCACCTGTGATCAAAGACCACCGGTCAGTTGAGACCAGTTTTAGCTATTTCTGACCAGCAGCCGTTGTTTACAGATGGGACTGTATGACGCATGCATGGAAACCTATTGGCACATTTAATGCATGATTGACATTATCACCAGCACTGTTGATCTCTTCATCTGTCATTTTTATCCTCATATTACTATAAATACACAATTTAGTAAAGTCTATGATGCTATCAAATCACTATCTTTTCTGACTTCTCTTAGACATAACTTTGCATAGATGGCCACTATACTATTAGAAATTCTTTCATAAATCTTGCTTTAATAGTATTTTTTATTGTCCGCATTATAAAGAGACGATAAAGCTGATTATTCGTACAATACTAGCTACTAGTAAACATTTCATTTTATTGATGATTACATACAGTAACACTTGTCTTATCCACCACCTGGTTTGTAAAGAATAATAGTTTCTGTTGTGAGCTTGCAGTTCAGATTGAAATATCCGTCACTGCTGTAGTGAGAACGAGGCTAGCAAAACAGGTACCTGAGGTGATCGATATTTCCATCTGAACCAAATATCTCATGATAAAAACTTGTTTTTGCATACCTTCTTGCACTTTAAAAGTAGATTCCTAAATGCAAACTTACCAAAATGATGCATTTTCATATTAAAACAAAGGATATTAAGATGTTATGTTTGGGAAAGTGACGTCGCAATGTTTATAACATTACGTTACAAATAATTTGGGAGTGACGTCTGGCATGAGGGGTTCCAGACCGATTTTTCCAGTAATCACAGGAAAAGCCGATACTATATGCAAGAAACAGCCTTATCCGGCACAGCCCTTTGGTCTGGATAGCATAAAATGTATAAAAGAAAATTTTGTTTAATCGGCAGTGTGGTTTTATTGACATGATCAGATGGATATTTAGGGTGACGGATAAAACAGGTTTTGCTATTTATAGAAAGTTTGAAGTGATTTCCAGGTATAGCTTTTGTATTGGAGATTAAGCACATATCAAAAACATGAGATTTGTGTTAAGAACTTTCATTCCCAACTTTCAATAGCATGTTAATTTTGTTCAATTTTCGCACAGACCTATTTTGAAATGTAAATATTTTGTATATAAGGTCATTAACAGCTCATTGCTCAATTAGGTAAATTTTCTATTGATTTTCCTCACAATATTTGATGATACTGTGCTGGGTTAGAAATGCGTTGTATTTAAAGTTGCCTTGAGTAAATACATAATTTCACAATACAGGGATAAGTATAATATATATTTCATGTTTTATATTTTTCAGTACACAACGGGCAAAGACGGAAGCACAGTAGGCGTGACAGTTACGAGAAATGGCGCTCTCAGTCACTGTAGAACACTAACTGTAGCGTGTAATTACACTGAAGGTGAGAACAAGTTCGTAATGACGATTAAATTATTCTATGTGACTGTATAGGTTCAAGGGATGAAAAGGGGCAGGTAATTTCCTCCTCAGATCTGAAGATAAAAATACTGATTATACCTACCACCATAGTTGGGCGATATATGTGGCTGAACCTTTCATTGTCCCTGTGCTCCCTTCAGTCTTTATACTTTCCCATAGAACAGTACACAGTGCTAGCTCTGGCATTAGCTGATGCTGAAATTGGCTACAAAAAAAGTTAAATTCAAATTGGCTCAATAGAGATTGAATTGGCTGCAACTTTCAAAGAAAGTATATGTTTTGTGTGCTTGGTAAACAGTGCCACATGGAAAGAACGACCTAAAGAATCAGTGGGCCAGTGCTAGCCCTTAGTATGTATAGTGAATCTTCTGATTTCTAAAATTGTAGTAAGAGTTTTGTTAATTCATACTTTATCTTGAAATTTTATATTTCAGGTGAAGTAATGGTGTGTGTTCTAGATTTTAAACGTGATGTTGGCCTATGGCATGGTATTTTATGTGTAAGTTTTGTGCAGTATGTTCATTGTTAAGCTGTTCTTGTTGTCTTAATTCTCAGTCAGGCTTTAGAGTGTTTAGAATATTTGACAGTAAAATCTTTCTTGAAATGGTACATTACATTTAAATTTGCTTTTACTTTCAACAGAATAGAACAGAAGAAAGCATTTTCTGTAAATCTGATCCATATACACAGCCAGTAGACTGGGAGGATAAACAGGATTACCCTTAAGGGGCCTAAAAAAAAAAAAAAAAAAAAAAAAAAAAAAGTATATCTTTCAAAAGCAATTTGCTTGATAGTAATAAGAGTACTGAAAACGTCTATTTCAGTTTGTGAATAAATATTTTAGTTGATGGTGATTCTTGTTCTATATTTCAGAGTGTATTTAATGGTATGCATGTAATATTTATTCCTTATTCCTTGATGAAAGTTGATCCAGCCTCCTGGATGAAAATGATCACCAAGTATAAAGGTAAGGAGTCTTGAAATTAACTCTTGACTTTAAAGTAATTATAATCTGTACGTGACACAACCAAATAAAGAACAAGCTGGCAGGGTAAACTCTTTAAGATATAACTGACCAATGAAAAGTTTTTTGTCAGAGTTTTTGATAGACCAATAGGGTGTCCAGAAAGGGTTTACTCTGTTAAGACGGAAGAAACTGGAGTTAGCAGCATTATTGTAGTTAATTATTTTAAACAGGATCTAAAAGTAACCAACTTACTCTTTGCTAACTTCTAAGTAAGTATGTTTCTCAGTTCTGAGTGTTCATTTCTCAGTGCCAAGTGTTCATTTCTCAGTGCCAAGTGTTCCTATCTCACTGCCAAGTGTTCACATTATGTGTAGGAGCACAGCTAAATAATACAGGATCATTTTTGTGCCATGAGTTGTACAAGACATCAAGAATGGATTAATTCTGACCACATTTGAAAGAAAAATATCATTTTGGTGAACAGCTCTTGAGATTTCTAGCTGTCCAGTGAATATTGCTTGACATTTGAGAAATGTTGTACGGGGTAAATAATAAATCATTTGTTACAATACAAAGGATAGAGCATATGAGAGGTTATATGATTTAACCATGTGCACATAATTTTATTATTATGTATCCTTCGCATTTCAGCATCTTGTGCCATTGTGAAATCCAGAGACATGCATTGGGGGCTGCTAGCTCAGAAAGACCACAAAGATGTCAACTTTAGCTCATTGAGATTACTACTTGTTGCTGATGGTGCAAATCCATGTAAGTTATGATAAAGACCCCTGCCTGTAACAGTTGGTGTATATCTCTGTGGGTGAGTGGTTAGATTTGCTGATTTGAGGGTCATAGGTTTGAGCCCTGCTACAGACCACATGGCTTTATGTTGAATAAGCCTACCGGTAACTTGTATAGCTGTTAACGAACTGCTGTTGTATAAATGTAAGTAAATAATTAATTGAAAGTTTAAAAAATGCATCATTGTGTTTATATTTTAGCATGCCCCCTTGGAAGAAAAGGGGTATATTGGTTACATTCGAAATAATTTTTACATACAGACTTTTGTTTTATTTTCAGGGTCATTAACTTCCTGTGATGCATTCCTGAATGCCTTCCAGTCAAAAGGTTTGAAACCTGAGGCTATATGCCCCTGTGCCAGTAGTTCCGAGGCCCTCACAGTCTCAGTCAGAAGGTGAGATTCTGTCTTGAAATGTATATACTATTATACTCTTTCCTTAGCACCTTAGTAAATATGATGTGTGTTGGACGATGAAAATTAATGCAGAACTTGACTGTTGCACATCGGTTGCAGGTTTATAATTTTGTAGAGTGTTGGTTGGTTCTGTACCTTTGTCATGTTGTATAAATTTTATGGCATAAAATACCTGTACTTGTAAAAAAAAACCAAAAAAAAAACTGTTCATAGCCAGTATGTAGCATGAGTGAATGTGTTACACTTTCTTTGATATATTTTTGTAGGCCAGGCAGGACAAGTTCCAGCGCTACTGGTAGAGGTATATTATCTATGCAGGGTCTAAGTTATGGAGTGGTGCGTGTGGACAGTGAAAACAGTCTCACATCTCTCACGCTGCAGGACTGTGGCCAGGTTATGCCTGGTGGTAAGTGCCTTATATTAAAGGTATAACTTTCACACATGACACAGAAAAGACAATGCTTCAGATCTATGATTTTGTATCTTTTATTGACATTAAAACTTTCTTGCACTTGTATATAGATAGATATTTTAGTAGTTTGTAAGATTGAAGCTTTTCGATTAAATTTTGCATGTTGAGGGTCTATCGTGAAACTATTGTATCTGCATATAAAAATAGAAGCAGATACAATAGTTTCACAATCAACCCTCAATATTATTGTACCTTAGTACCTCTGAAAGCAAGGAAGGTAATAGACGTTAGTTCTTTGAAGTAAAAGTAGAGAGATGGATCTGTGACTCTTGACGGTTTTAGAATGGCACATGACTTGATACATTTGGGTTAACCCTCACCCTGCTAAACTTCCAAATAGACTTTTCCATCTGTCAATTTGGACTGTACCATTATTTGTTCAAAGGGGTGTGCTAAATCAAAATTATCTGGCTGAATAGCAAACAGTGCAGATAACGATCAGACTGTACAGATGTGCTAGTGTATCATGATGGTATATAGCAGGCGTGTGTTTTGTCTGGATAGATGTGACATGTTGGTATGTAGCAGGCGTGTGTTTTGTCTGGATAGATGTAACATGATGGTATATAGCAGGCGTGTGTTTTGTCTGGATAGATGTTACATGATGGTATATAGCAGGCGTGTGTTTTGTCTGGATAGATGTAACATGATGGTATATAGCAGGCGTGTGTTTTGTCTGGATAGATGTAACATGATGGTATATAGCAGGCGTGTGTTTTGT
>JAUMHA010275476.1:0-28488 GCA_032359765.1 Saxidomus gigantea | reverse complement strand
TCGTGAATCTAGAGGGTCTTGATAGAAAAGACGGGAAACCAAAGTAAGTATGCCATGTTCCTTCACCAAACTTTAAAACAAACGACCTGCTCGTTCTGTGAGATAGCTGGTAAAGCTTAATAGTTCTTATCTCTACAAAATTGGTTAGAGTGAAAACGCATTTCGATAAATTGTTCTCGATTCCGGTGAAATTTTACACTTGCACCATGTACAATTTTACACTAACTTATTGATGTTATATGTACATAACGTCAGCAAATTGACGTCAAGCAAAAACAAGATTACACTTTACATGATAATGTCAAACGGCATTAGTGAACATGTCTTTCAATATTTGTGCTCGGGTTTTCTGTAAGTCGAGGTATATGTTTTAGTAAACATTTCGTTTTAGAACTAATTTTTGTTAAGATATGTTGAAAATGTATGTTCATATGAACCAAAAGAGTTTGCCTAAAGCTCAGTTAATCTGCAATAAACCAGTATAGAGCTACGTTGTCTTAAACAGACACAGGTCAGGGTTTGATACTGTGCCACAATTAAACTTTTTTTTCAAAGTCTTGGGTGAAAGAAATGTTTTTAATGGAATGGTTTTGTAATGTCTTGAATACTGTATTGAACGTGTACTGTTGTTTTGTTTACAGTTTCAGTAATACAACAAACGCAGGAGAGACAGAATATTACTCGTGGAACCCGTGCACTCCATTTTCTTACAATGAAGTGAACAATACTGCATGTCAGAATGTAGCAGTAAGTGTAAGACTGGCATCAGTCTTTAGAGTCATTACCTCATGTCTTTTCTCGACATTTTATAACATCACAATTTCTCCTTCCCTTGACTCTAACATGAGCTTTGATTGAGGCATATTTTTGATAGAGATATTTTTGTAAGAGATAAATAACTTCAAGAGAAAAAAAGACTTCTTTCAATCTCAACAGATTATAAGTCTGCAGTAAGTGTCTACATTTGTATATCCTAATGGAGTGCTTTTCCATTTACGATAAGAACATACCCTTTGTAGTATTTGGAAATGGTTATAATAAGCTAGGTGCATTGATATAAATATTGCTATTCATGCAAGCAAATATATTGCAAGCAATCCTATATTATACAAGTATTATCTATTTCTCGGAGACAAATAAAATGTTTTCGTTTAATTGTGAACTTGCATGCTTCACTTGCAATTATGAATGTTAAATTGATCTGTTAGACTGTTTCAATGCATGGTGTATAACATGAGAATATAGAACACAGTTTACATGTACAATTTATGACAACCGAGCCTTCTCATATGTGTTTAGGTATGTATGATACGTAAAGGCATTCCAAAGGAGTTGTTTTACGACCTTGGAAACCAGGATACAGCTGCGTTCATGGTCGATTCCAATGGTACATTGAAACTCACTTACACCTCCGACCAAGGGGACTACAAAAGGTTTGTACTTCATTAATTTTAAGGCTTTTTTCAAACAGATTATCTTGTCACGATTAACCCCTTTATTACGCATTCAATAAACAACAAAGTTCCGCTATTAAGACCACCCGATATTCAGACCAGACATTTCAGAACCTAATGCCCTATTTCATAGTAAAAAGGTCTCGCTTATAAGACCGGTTCATTTAATAAGCCCCCTTTTTACTGCCCCGAACGGTGCTCTCAATACAGGAACTTTACTATAAACATACGGAAAGCTAGCCGTAATAGTTTCTGTTAAAACACAGTTATATACATGTTAGATGAATATGTACGTTCTACTTAAGTTACCATATACATTTCGTATAATATATATAATATGTTTATGGCTTAATTTTAAAGTACCATTGAACGCAATAGTTCTTCTTTAGAGTTGCAGAAATAAGCTTGCAATGCATGGCTTCTTCTAAATTCGATTTCTTCGTGGCAGAAGGGGAACAACGAGAAACCAATAATACCATTATATACGTAAGTTAACTACGTACTACGAATCAAACTGCACTATAACTATAGTCTCATGTTATATTTAAATCTGCGCCCACAAGGGATTCGGTGTCACAGTAACAGTTATACTCGGAACATATAATAATTACACATACATTTATCAGTGCAGAAGCAGAATGACAATTACAGATTTTGTATCAGTTTATCAGACACAATAAGAAACTTTGAAAGATATGAGATCAGAATAAGCCACTGTAGACTGTACTACTGGGGAACTATAAACGTCAACACAACAAATTGGTGAAAGGTGCATTTGATACGAGGGGTGATACGGACTTAAACGGACTGTTTCTACTATAGTAACTATGAAACTAGTAATCTAGTTTACTTTTACGAAAATAGAAACAATTTCTGAATAGTTAAGGAAAATATAGCAACAGTCCGGTTAGGTATGGATCACCCATCGTAACATCTTGCGTGATTATTTTTGTTGGTATTCTTTTGCTGACGCGATATCTGTTTGATCCGTTGGATTGCTTACTCATTCAGAATATATTTGTTAATCTATCGCCTTCACTCAACAATTTTACAAGGAATTCTAGTAAAAGTCTGTCTTAGTTACTTAAAACTGGCTTTAAAGACAACGATTATTCTCTCGAGTCGAGATGTGCCGTGCCGTAAGTACTGCATCAACATTTATCTTTCGTTTTCAGAAACTACTGCTTGCAAGCAAATATTCGTGTGCCTATGCCCCAAATCTCAACCCCTCAGAGACAGTCAGTTCTCTAAATGCGGGTGAAATATTTGCAATAGTGTAAGTAAACTTTATTATTAAACAAGGTATTATTTAAATTTGTACCTGTGATTGATATTTTATGTAGATCTAAAAACAATGATTTGAGGGTTATGTTAGTCCCTTAAAACGGAATTTATCGCAGACCAAATCTTCCATTAGTTTAAGAAGTGTTAGTAAAGGCTATCATAAAAGTAAATTAAAACAAATTATGGAAACAACATATGGGATAAAAATTGTTTTTCATGTTGTAACCAAATTCTACCGTTTACCATAGATATTATGCGGCCTTTTGGGCATCTTTGCTTCATACGTCTTTGATCAAGACAATCATTGTAATGTAAAAGAAAGGAAATCATAACGATTTACTTCGATTCGTGATTATTTAAAGTTACCTCCCTTTGCCCACTAAAATTAATTAACTTGTTCAAAGGACATTTGGGTACTTCATTCGTGTATATTATACCATAGGCTATATACCGTTTTGACTGTTTTGGTACGTATTAATTAATAGTTCATTGTATCCAAGTACGTATCAATTATTTACTTTGAAAATAAGACAGTATAATAAATCCAAAAAAATAACGCTTCACAGAAAAAGAAACTAGCTTTCATATATATGGTTGTAAATGCATCGTTATAGAACTGAAAATATTTCGAAGTACATGTCACCATGCTATATCTTTCATAGAGAACCAAGCCAGCAAGTACATGTAGTACATACTGTTGCGAGAAACATGGACGTTAGTATTGCGATACATTTTTCAGTTCCGTGAAGCAGCATATTAATGTTTACACGAATATACTGCTCCATTTATTATAATTAGAATGCTGTTCCTTTATCAACGATACTAACAATGCACATACCAATAATTACTTTGATGTTACAATGAACTGGTTTAAGAATGTGCATGTAAAAATATCGACTTTATTCAATAACGTAGTTTATTTCTTTTTTTCCAGATTATTCAGTTTAATTGGTCCCTA
Source organism: Saxidomus gigantea (assembly GCA_032359765.1). Classification (NCBI taxonomy): domain Eukaryota; kingdom Metazoa; phylum Mollusca; class Bivalvia; order Venerida; family Veneridae; genus Saxidomus; species Saxidomus gigantea. The sequence goes on along the minus strand of JAUMHA010275476.1, from coordinate 24,792 downwards.
TGTAGTGTTAGGTATCATGTATCAAGCATTCGTAAAGAAAGAAAGTGGAAAACGATTATGCCCAAATCATGAATTCTGGTGCAACCTTCCAGACAAATTCAAGGTAAGTCTTTTTAAACATCATTTAAATAGATGCTGTGCATAACTTTAACAGCTTTATGATATGAAACTTGTCATGTCTGCCTATCTTTCTCTCATTAATATATTCATATGAGTCCACAGATTAAACAGCCATAAAAACTCGTAATATATTTTGAGAAGAAAAAAAAACAGTCTGCATTATCGCAGGGTATTTAAACCTGCAATAGTTCTACATGTATTTAGAATGTGCATTAATATACAAAACTATATCTAAATAAACAAAAATTTCACTGGCAACATCAAATATTGTTATGCAGTTTGTCCCGTTGGCATTTTTGAAATGCTTTCATTTACACCTGGTTCATTTCATTTAGAAGTGACGTTAAAAACATGAACTAATTTTAGTGCATATTAATAAAATCAATGTAAAAATGATTGTATTACCTTTTCGCATGAGTCTGTTACATTTTTAGATTGCAATAAATACATGAATGATCGTTTTCAGGGTGACAATAGAAAAGCGCCACTTTCGACAGAATCAGGAGCGAAATATGACGCTATAGAATAACCAATTGTCCATACATTACTCTGCATGACGTTTAACATTCTGTGGATTGACTGAACATCATAGTACTTGTGCCAGTAAAATTAAATATCGACAATACAACCATTCATTTATTTACACAGACTAGTTTTATCTTAACATTTTTATATTCCATTCCTTAGTTTTACCAACAACAGAAAGGTGCCAGCTTGTGTTTAATAAAGCGATACATGTACCTCTGGACCAGTGCGTATTTGCCGCGTATTTGCACGGACTTTGGGGTACATGTATGTGTTTGCAAAGATTTTATTTTCAAGCTGTATGGAGTTTTATAAACGTTTTAATTATGAGTACCGCAAATGTGCATGAGAGTTTGCCAAGTACTTGTGATTTTATGATATCCGAAAAAGGCGCTTCGTCCGAATACCAGTGGGACTACTACACTATACAGACGATGAGTTATGATAAGTTTGTGGATGCTCGTGTGTGTGTATAGGTTTGAAAACAGTCCAATTTAAGGAAGTGCAATTTCATTATATTAACATGTATAAAATAAATTATATGAAATAATACAGTCTACTGTACAGTTATTTGATACCGCCGCTGATAACAGATTGTGAATTTAAATCATATCTATCCTATATACATGCGAGTCATGTGATGTTGTCAGGGGTGTGTTCACGTGTAGTCTAAAGTGTCATTGCTCTGTAGTAATTAACATAAATTGTTCTCTTTTGTCATATCTTTGTTGTTGACGTTTCCGTAGAATTTTAAGTTTGCTTATTTAATGGCATATACAGCTGAATAGAAACCTATTATAGCGCCGATATGTTTCGCAAGGATACGTTAATAGCTCTTGTTGTCGCGGGACTTTTTGCTGTGACAGGAGGACAGGTTCGTATAGGCCAGTGTTACAAGATAGACTCGTGTTCGTGCTATTATGATGACGGGACCATTGTGAATCTCCGACCCCTGGAGAACACGAACGGAATACCACAGTAAGTCTTTGTTTCCTTAATTATTGAACAGATCCTATCTTAAAACATTTTAAGAACAAAAATAGAACAGCTTTCCCAAAATCCTAACAACCCTGACGTCGTATATTGGCTTTAATACCTTGCATTTCGTAATGTGTCAGATACGGCGAAATTATGCATTCATGATCATTAAAACGGCCTGGATTTTATTCTCCCTTTCTTTGACATGTCGAGAAATGTTTATAAATTTGATTTAGAATGTTAATTATTGTTTATTTCATTTGATTTAGAATGTCAATTATTTTGTTTCCTTCTTTGATTTAGAATATCAATTATTTGTTTCTCCTTCGATTTAGAACGTCAATTATTTGTGTATTTCCTTATTTCAGTTTCTACAACGCGTCAGACTCATTACATGATCTTTACTCCTGGAATCCATGTTCCCCATTTTCTTATGTGACAAACAATTCTCAGTGTTTGAATGTTTCGGTGAGTTAGAAGCATGCATTTGTAAAGTGATGTTTTCACCTGTATCTTGCTAAACTGCGTTTATTGTTCTCTTTTTGGTACAGGTATACTATCTGTTTGTGCTTCGCCCTTCCCTGCCATTTCCGCATAATGATTGGTTTGTTATGAAATGACGCAGTTGCTTTTAATTTGCAAATGGTTATTTTAAGCAGAAGTTAATGAAGTGTTGTAGAAAATCTACATTCACTCGAAGATTGTCGTTTGACTTTTGCATGAATCGGTTATTCTCTGTCCTGACATGTGATGCTCTTCTTTCAAAGCATGGTTGTGATTTCGATACACAGGAGCGAAATATGTCTCGGCAAATTTTCATCCAATATAAAAACTAATAATAATAACAATAATAATAATAATCATGATGATGATGATGATGATGATGATGATGATGATTATATCCTTATTTTCAGAAGGTGGTTCATTAAGACAACACATATTATAATGAATAATGTTACCTGTATCAAACAATAGTACAGAGTCATATAAACAAAACATTACATAAACAAAACCATTGATCTTTTGTCAGGAATATAAATCAAATCCCAGTGCATCATTCACTTTTTCAGGTATGTATGATTCGCCAGGGTCTTCCATTCACTCTGTTTTATGATCTTGGAAATCAAGACAGTGCTGATTTTATGGTAGATGAAAATGGTACTCTGAAACTTACATATACGGCTGACAAAGGCGAGTTTAAACGGTAAGACTTGTACAATTTACTCATGTCTGCTGATATGAAAGCAACATGTCTTTTAGACATCTGCTGTCATTGCAAAAGGGACAAAATAGTAATCATAAATTCAAAGTACTTAAAAGGTAGGTAAAAACTGATATATATTTGGTATAAACAAAATATAACGTAGCTTACGCCTCCTTCATCAAATAAACGAATGTTCTACATGTCGTTTTGAATAACATGTTGATATTAAAACTGTCTGGAAGAGAAAGTCTGATTAGCTAAAGTAGAGGTGTGTCCTTTAGAAGCGATTTTTTCAGTGGTTAGTATCGAAAGTCAAAGTAGTTAAGACCATTAAATTTCTCACTGATTGGGTGTCACATGTCAAGATATTTTCATCATTTAACAGGGGAGGTAAACGAAACATCTGAGTCCTTCTACCTAACTGACTATTCATGTCAGAAAGATTGAAGTTTCTTACACTGTTGGTGGGAATTTTGTGCTGGTCTCTCCAGCAAACGGTGGATAGGTAAACTGCCCGGCTCTGCAGAACTACAGTAGTAAAATCCCAATAAATAAGAAGAGTACTTTGCATAAAAGTTTATGCTAAAAATAGTCCCTATATCAACATTATATCCCACTCACATTTTTACACAATGCGGCTTATTCGAGTCCTCACCAACCAGTAATTCGGGGTTAAAGGTAGGGCCTTACTTACGCAAAAATAATATACACCAACATATTCAAATGCTTAATAATATATTTCTTATAATGTTAAGAAATGTGTAAACCTATACATTTTTGAAAATGCGTTTTCAGTCTATAAGCGACTAAACCACAAGTGATGGCATTCATGACTACAAGAAAAAACATGTCACCAAATACCGTAAAACCCCTTACCCGTTTTCAATTTTTGAACAAGGGTTACACCCAGAGATGAACCCCTTTATACCAAACCACATTTTACACATTGCTTACCGCTTGAGGGGATCATTACGCACGTTTTTGAAAACTTTATACGTTTCCAATATATGTATAGTTAGAGGTATACCCTTCTGTCCCGTAACATTAAGTAGAAGATAGATAATAAATATCCGCGACGCGTTTCCATCAAGAAAGGTAGTGTATAAAATGCCACAATACCTTTGGTGCATTGGGTTATCCCTCTCTGTAAGCTTCTTTAGAAATTAATGTTGAGTAAGGCATTTCATTTCATTCGGTGACCGACTTCTTTTGTAATCACGAACATCATAGTTCGACTTGTTCTATGTGTTTCGAAATTGAAAATACCTTTCTACATTGTTTGCATATTTTCTAACTTTATTTAGAAAAGACACGAGCGTTCGAAGACTCCGGCGATTTAAGCTTAAGTCAGGCCCTACATTATTACAAGATTCCGTTTGTTACTTTAATAGTAATGAAGATAATGTTATCATTTGTTACAATGTCACACGTTAATATACAATATAACTAATGCATGTGTTTTGGTTCATTTACCAGAATTACAGAAATAACCTTACAATGTCAATCGGGCTCCATATTCGACTTCCTTCAAGCAGGTGGCGAACAAGACATCAGTAACAACACAATCAAATACGTAAGCACATGTTACAGTAAACTCCGTATATAACGAACGCATTATGACCGTTTAAATTGTTCTTTATATCTGGAGTTTGTTATATCGGTATAGCATTTTTTATAGGAAAAATAAAAATAAAATTGAACCCAGAAAATATGTTCCTTATATCCGGACTTTCTCTATATCCGGAATTTCGCTATATCCAGAATCGTTACATGCGAAGTTGACTGTACACGGGATTTGTTTGTGTACATTATGAATTTAGAGATTATTTATAACGTTATTTTACCTTTACCATTATCATAAGTAAAAATATATTTTTTATAAATATAAGGGTTTTCTGTCAATATGCGTCCGTTCATCCAAGTTTTCTCCATTCTATAACTTACTGAACTTATCTCTGTAACCATTATACCAGTGTAACTATTCTTCAGCTAGGGAAAGATTGTATTTAGTTTTGTAAGAACATGAACATGTTACTTGAACCTTCGTTCAATTTACCTTTTTCCAAACGGTATACTTAAATGTTACTACTGTACTATCATTTTGTGAATAAAGTATGTTTAAACTATTGAAATATATTAGAGATCGTCATTTTTGGAATTTCCCAACATGATTGATTTTTTTATTGAATGCAAGACACAAGCATGCATTAACTGAACATCAAAAATGTAAGACCCATTTATTTTATTTTCAGAAATTGACGTTAGCAAGTATTCACGCCTGTGCGACGGCACCAAAAATTACCCCAGCAGGCTTAAGCGGTGGAACTGTATTCATAATAGTGTGAGTCATTCAATGACATATCACCATAGCCTCGCCAACAGGCTAGATGATAATTTATTTTATTAAAATTCCAAGCAAAATACTTTCAGCCTTTTATTCTAACAGGGCTCGATTATCTACATTTTTTACCAGCAAAGAGAGTTAATTGAGTGAGAAATAGTAAATGTTAGGACAGAATGCATGTCCAATTTCACCCCAATGCAATCTTTTGAGATAAAAAAAAACAACACGAAGCACAGGTCCAAAATGTAACGCTGTGAACTGATTTTCTTGCAATTATAAGCCTCGGTTATAATGGAGTGAGCCCATCATTATCCAAAGCATGCATCGCTTTTTGCAATGAAGGCACAACTGGTAGAATATTCAAATGTCATAACATACAAAATCTTATTGTTTTTATTCTTAGACACACAATTACAATGCTTTGAAGGACACTTTGTCGTACAAGGACGTGTTAGATACCATGTGTGTACAAAACCTTGACAATTTGTTTTGTTCTACCTCTTTATTTATGACTCGATCAGTTTCTATTTACTGTGTTCGCTTTTCGGTTGTTACTATTTTTAGTTTACGAATATATTTATTGAGAAAATGACTTCAATGCTAGTACATGTATGTTATTACTAGAGGAATGAGCAGAAGTCAAAGTTATAAGCAACGCCGTTTTAATCAAAACGCAATTTTGATAAAAACCTTTTAAGTACTAATATAGCATTTGAAGTATTCTGTTTTTTGTATGTTTTATACATAAACAAATTTGTTTTGTGTTGACGTATAGTTAGTGCTTTAGTTATGAACGTGTGGTCCTACAACTATTATATAATGAAATAACTACTATTTTCAGGCTATTCAGTTTAATTGGTGCCTATGTTGTGTTTGGAGTGATGTACCAAAAGTTTGTGAAGAAAGAATCTGGTAAAAAGTTGTGTCCAAATCATGAATTCTGGTGCAATCTTCCAGCATTACTTAAGGTAAGATGTATTAGTTGCCGCGAACATTCATTGCAGATGTTGTCACATCTTTTGTTTGAACGTTCACATGCTTTTTATAAAGTTAGATTTTTAATGCAGATGACCAGGGTGGGGTTATATTCAAATGTTTATATGTTGTATACCAGTACTCACAGTATTTGAATAATCATTAATAATGAACGTTTTGTTTTAAAGTTTACCGTTGCTATGGTGATTGTGCGATTTCTCGCCTTAGATTGCTCATTGTAGACTAATTATATAGATATTAGAATGTAAACAATTCAGGCGCGACCTTTTGTCATTTTGGGTCACAGTATGCTTACTTATATAACACTTCATCTTATAATTGTCTTTTTTATCCTAGGGTGGCTGTAAGAAAGCAACGTCACCGTTTACATCATCAGACAAAACTACCAAGTACGACAGTATATAGAATGACAGTGCTTTCAATCTTTACGATGATTTACTCGTATGTGTCGATTTTAGGTTTTATTGATTTTAGATTTAATAGCTATGTGATCAATGAATGATACAAGAAACCAATTAAACGGTGTTGAAATATATTTGTTAACGGCTTTTTAAAAAAGGCTAACATTTAAAATTGCTAAATGCTAGTACAAGTGGTGAATCTGCCTGGATATTTTGTAGTATATGATAAGTTAGAATGTGTATGTAAGCGATGTCAATACATGCAGAAAATGTTTTTACTGAATGCTTGAATAACTGGTGATAATAAAAATAAAGGTAAATGAGAATTACAGTTGTAAAGTGGTTGTTATATTTTTTTCTGAATATCTCCGTGATAAGTAATAAAATATTTTCTCCTGTGTGAAAATTGACTTGAAACACTAGCACAGTTTCCTCCAGCGCAACGAAAACTTAGACACATAATCATATATTACACAATAAACATAACTCAACTCAACTCAGCATCCATTTTATTTCTGTCAGGTTACATATGTAACAACATGACAATAACAGCTACAAATGTACATAAGATGTGGGTATTAACATTTACGTTACATGAACACCTCTAAATTGCATGAAATGAGATTTATTTGTTATACCTTAAATTATCACATGATCCTACAATTCACAGTGTCTGACTGGTCCTAGATCAGCGACGTAATATGTCTGAGCCTATTCCGAAACAAATACAATTTTTTTATGTCTTCTTGACGCCGGTTTGTTTGGTCACTCGAAATTCATTTGTGGTACAGCAAGCCGCTGAACTTTCATTAAGGCCAATCATTATCTAACTATTATAACTACAAATTCCATTATAATTGATATTGTCTGGCAGACCCAGGTCCTGCTAGACGTAGTGTTTTCACTTCAAGTCAGTACCTTGTTCCTGCTTGCTTGTGGAGCCACCATGGCACAGAACTAGCGCATTCTCGGGGGCAATTCATCTAATTTGTAAAAGCTTTTTTTCAATTGAGAATAAATAAATTAGTATAAACTAATTGTATCTGGTGAGTACATAGAGCTGTTACAACTCAGTAATGACTACAATGTGAGGGGTGGGAATAGGGTTTCGTATATCATGAGTAACTGGTTCTGCTGCGTACCTCTGCGGTACTTTGAACTGAACTTCACACCAAGACAATCCTAAACAATTTAGTCATATGATGTAAGAAATGAAGCATTTCAGATGAAAGCACATGAAAGCTTATTTAGGTTCTTTTCAACTGTTCAAGCCAACATCATACAGAAAGTGTTTACATACATGTAAATTTGTGTAATTATACTAGAAAAAAACCATATATAATTGATTATCTATATAACGAACATAAGACTGATGTATTATTTGTATTATGAATCTTTATTTCAAAGATGTCAATAAACTTTCAGATCAAATTGAATTTCTGAACATTTTAAAACGCCCGCATGACCGAAATATATCACACACCAACTTGAAAAAGACAATATCGGCATTTGAGATCCATTTAGGTGTTATCAAAGATATTGTATTGCCGTATTACTAGCATTTGATCGTCTTCTCAGTCTTATTATGTCGTCGGTTTCAAAGGAATGCGGTTTTAAATTAGTTTTAATGTTCTTTATCCCTTTTATAACAAATAAAATATAGTTATTTCACAAAAGCAAGTATTGCATTGCATTTTTGTAACGGCAAGGTGGCATTATACGCATCAATGTTTAGTTTCATCAAATACAACCGCAAATAAGAAGGCTTTTTACATTGATACTTCATTCATTAGAAAGCTGTCACATCAATACAAAAGCGAGATGATATACATACTTTACCAATTTTACCTTAATCATTTCTACGCAAGAATAATTACAAGTGAAAATAGCTTTTATACATGGGAAAAAAATATTCAAATAAAAATTGATATTTCATGAAATAGTAAAATGTGAATCGGTACTTGAACTATGTAATTTACCTTTTCATATTTTTCAAAAACCCTATCGTAGTCTTTACATCATAATTCACGCACAATTAATCTACGATGCAGTCTCTTTTATACTCTATCGGGTTCGTTTTATTTAATTTTCCACTATGTTAATTCATGCCACGCCTCCTATTTGACAGCCGTTATTTCAACAAGACTCAAGTGTCTTGAACCCGCCCATGTATTCGATTATTACCCGTTGTCATGGAACGTTATCTTAACTCTCGGGGCCACGCGCCGGGTCGATAAGGGCAATAATAATGTTACCTGGGGAAGCGCACGCGCCAAAGAATTTTCTCATTGGCTTATTATTTTTTTGTCACGTGCCGGGTGGAATTATGAAAATGGTATAAAAGCAAGCAAATATGGCTAATTTCTTTAAGAAAACAAGTGAGATGGAATATTAATATACCCATCAAAAATCAAGTAGAACGTTTTTGTCTGATAAATGACTTTGACAAATTTAAAATGTTAGAAAACTTAGAGTTTGACTATTTTATTGATGACTATTTGGATGATTTATCGGAGTCATCTTTTTCAAATACAGATGATGAAATATCTAATTCATCTGCAGATTATTCTAACTTTGGTTCATTCGTTTTTCAAACTGAACATTTTGGAAAATGCAAAAGAAGTCGAAAAAAGAATTATCAACATCAGCTCCAGCAAAGACATGCGGCAAATCTTCGCGAAAGAAGAAGGATGCAGTCCATCAACGAAGCATTCGAAGGTTTAAGATCACATATACCAACACTTCCTTATGAGAAGAGACTCTCTAAAGTTGACACACTAAGACTTGCAATAGGTTATATAAGTTTTCTAGCGGATATGTTAAACTCAAGTGACACAGCAGACGACCCTTTCAGGAATTCTTTAGAAAATTCGAGGAAAGTGATCATTCATTGCCATACAGGTAAGACCCTTTTTTGTTAATCTTAAATGTACGTATAAAAACGAACAGACTAGATAAAAACAGTTAATATCCCTTAACGATTAGCCATTTGATACGGATGAAATTGTAACATAAAAGCGTCAATGATCTGGAAAATTATGTAGAAACCGCGTTACAATAAAGAAAGTGGTGCAAAAACTACAGAAAATGTTGAAATAATATGTAAATGAATATGCTATAAAATCTGGCATGGCCTTTTATAGAGAATAAATATTAGTAATGACGTTTACAATAATGAGCATTCAAGAGAATTACATCGATATTTGTCTGAAAATATGGAACTGATTTAAAAACAACGAAGCAAGGCTAATCAAAATATACTATTGTATTATACAATTCACATGTTTGATATTGATAACACAATAATACTTGGTGCTTATATTGTGTTCATAGTAACTAACGATTAAAGCATATATATTGTAGTGCAGATGTTGTTTAAACCAAACATACATGTATTTGTTTGTTTGTAATTGTGCTTATTAGGTCCACCATCCTCTAAAGAGGCTATAATCGGTACGACCCGCAAAAAACATACATGTATGTTATGATTCTGCTCATTTAAAGTGTAATCTGGCTTAGTGGGACGGGCCGTTTACTGAGTTGGCATAACTCGTGGTCCAATCCATCTGTAAATGTTATAGTTGCACGTATTAATTGTCTTAAGGTTCATGTATATGTCAAACAATTTGCACTAAAATATGATTAAACTTAACTGCCTTAGAACAGTAATTCAAAGTTAGTAAACGCAAGAAGACAGTTTATCTATCAAAAAGAAATCGAGTTTTTTTTCTGATTTATAATCACGATAACACAAATTACAGAATTTCGTGGTATATAGAATTTTTTGTAGCTTTCAAAATGGTTAAAACTAGTCTAAGATCATTCTTATTTAGCGTTGAAAAAGGGAAACTCAAAATGTGTTAAATGTTCGTTGGTTATACATATATTATCATCTGTTAATAATATTTGATGAAAAGTAATTAACGTATGTTACTCTTTGTTTTGTTGTAGGTTTCACTGATAATCCGTTTGAAACTCCAACACTTGTCGGTCATTCTTTATCGTGGAAAAGTGAAAAGCTACCAAGAATTGGACCAGACAACAAAATGCACGCGAAAATATGGCGACCTGAAGACCCGTGCACTCCACGAGATCAGCATGTCGAGAATAACAACTGTGATAAAACTGTTGAAGAAAGAATATCAGAAGATAGAAATGAACATATAAAAACAAAGGAAGAAAAGGAAAACAGATAGACACGGTTCATGTAATGAACGTTACTATCCTAGTTACTGCTGTTTTTGTGACAATCAGTTTACTTAAATGATACAAATTGTTAAAAGGAATCTTAATTTTGCATTTTCCGAGCAAATGTAACTTTTAACATGCACCCGTGTATCTATCCATATGTCTATTATGGTAGTGCTTCAATTCAGCTGAAGGGTCGTTTATGTAAACAGCTCGTGTTATTCGATGTATCTTTGATTTTGTCAAGAATGTCTTTTTTAGAAAACACCATTTGATAATCTGTTAATTTTCTGTCAGAAATGAAACACATGTGTTCAGTCTTCAGTTTTATAAAGATTAGTTTTGAAACAAAATAGGCTATATATTTTCCTTAGGCTTTTTCACAATATTGTTCGATTTGAAAATAGTCCTCGCTAGACAATGCATGTCAGTATGCATTATGTCTTTATTTAACTAAATTGTTTCATTATCTTCAACTCGAAATTCGTTGATATATTTATCATCTGCTTTCAACCCTTCTCGCCGTGTTTGTGAACATTAAAGAAACTTGATTTCATATAATTACTTCACAATGATATATAAGTAAGACCGTAACTTTCACTACCTGTCAGGATTCGCAAAAATTGTAAAAAAAATAGCAACTTATTACACAGATTGGTTTAGAAATACCCTAACGAGGTACCAATCAGGCTATATAAAATGTTTTCTATATATGCACTTGGAGTTTATATATTTTACATGTGCTATTACCTAGTCCCGGGAGTGCTAATAATGCCCGCCGTGTTTCAGGCATAATTTTCATTTTAAGTTGTCCATTATTTATTTAAATATCTCTTTTTATTGCCATGTTTACGATATTTTACGAAGTTGTTAATAAACAGTGTAAAAATAAACTTGTCTGCCTTTGTTATTTCATGAACATTGTACAAGAAAATAACAATGTTTGCATTGTATCTGTGCCCAGGTGCAGATAGCGAATTACCATGATTTACCATATTTTCAAATATTATTATTATATAAATTCAAAGTCTACAATAACACCACTACCGTAAAGTGTGTTGGTATGCAAGCCTTAAGGTTCAATGTATAAAGAAATACAGAAATCCATCTTTTTAAACCAAAACATCGGTGTCAAATGATTCTTCAAATGATGCAGCAGGCGGTACATGTACTGACAGTGAATCGACTATATAAAAGTATTCCAATAATCTCGTATTTCTTCTGTTTGAACTGAAAAATGATGCTGAGAGGTGATGGGTTTAGAGGAGGTATAACGCAGGCAGCAATCTTTTGTCATTAAAGTTCAACTTTCTACTCATTTGATTTACTTGAATCAAGAAGCACTGAACTTCCAAAGGAAAACATAAGAAACCAAGTGATAATTGTACCTGCTTTTTTAAGACACCGAATCGAGAATTGTTCGGAAAACGTCAAATTTCTTATATAATTATCTAACAACACTAATTAGAACTATCTTTAAAAAGGATTGTCGGCGCGATTTTGAAAGAGACGGGTAACTAGAATTTATGGTAAAAATTCTTGTCAAGTTTAATGTTTATGCAGTAAGCCTGCGCCAATTGTAACAGGGTAAGAAAAATGTGCACCCTGACCAGGACGCGAACCCAGGACCCATCGTTTACACATCTTACAAATCGAATACTAGATAAGAACTATTTACGTACTAGAATTACATGTATATCACCATTCATGAAAGATTGAAAACGCAAGCATTTTTATTGACCTCTTTCATGTGGACATGTATTATCAAATTAAAAGGTGCCTTACAGAGTAAATTTTTCAATCCGAAAAATATTATACATTCTATTTGTCATTTCATTAGAGGTTGAAAGCTTACTAACTTACGGTCAAACGCGATCTTGATACGGCCGAAAAACAGTTGTAACATAAGAGATAATTTACAGGACCAACTGATAGCTGATGCTTGGTAGTTATCAAAATTGGTGAAAACGTAATACCGATTTTTTAATGTCACTATATTTGAATTACGCAGCATGCATTTGGCACTTTTGAGCTGTGTTCAACTATTTAATTTGAAAGTGCAATGTACTCATTGTTGCCGATTCCTTAATGATTCGATAAAAAAGTGTATTCGATTTTGTTGCAAGTTTATGCTTTAAAGTCAAAGTACTACTCCATAGAGTGATAACCATGCTGGAGGGTAACTGTTTAGATACGGTAGTTTTGCAATCGTCTGAACTTCTTTTCCAACAAAAAGAATCAACTCGTCTGTAAAAAATCTGTAAAGTTTCGATTTGCGTACCAGAATTTCAATTTGTCTGTTCTATTACCCTTCATTATGGCCATATTGAGTTATGGTCAAGAATCATGGATGCTTTACAATCATGTAAGAAGTGAGTTTAACCAAGTTATTTCTCTTATTGACAGATACAAATTGAGATATACTTAACCGAAAGGGTGGATTTTTTATTTTTGACTAGGATAGTCAGAATAGATTTTAACAGATTTCCTCTATCTTCATAGTGAATGAAACTATATATTATACAGATCCATATTGCGGCAATGTTCATTATTCTAGAAGTATAAATCATTGATTAATATTCTATTTAAAATAGTGATGGTCACTTTGAACGGTAATGTCACTTTAAACATAACTTTTAAACAGTTTGGAAATTCAATCAGAAAATATAGATGCAAGATTGATTTTGTAAGAAAGGAGAACAGACGAATTTAAACATTGAAAGTATGTTACTATGTTGAAGTGAAGTAATGGGTATCGTAATATGACTGCTTGTCCTTTGTACTATCGAAAAGAAAAAAAGTATTGAATTTTTTATAGATCGCATCTACAAAGCTAATAAACATTGACATGAATATCTTTAAAGTTGAGGGTAATTACAACTCTTAAGTAATAACAGTTTACTTATTGTTGTCCAGTAGACACTTTAATTAACGTGGTCGTTTTTGTTAAATAAGCGACCAAATAAAATTGAATTCGAGCGCCAATTTATTCAGGACTGTCATTTTCCCAAACTGCTCTTTTAGTACTGGATAATTCATGTGTAAAAGTTGATAAATCGTTATAAATTTTGAGTGTCCACTTCACTAACTGTCCATTTTTATTGCCACAATTTCACTTATACGTCTAATAATATTATGATAAGAGTCCCTTCTTCTAATATCAGTTTCCTTTTATCATCTAAAATTATGCAAATGGCGATCATTTAATTTTATCTCAATTTCCATAAAGGGGATTGTTCCCTTCACTTGGATGTCCGTTTTATTTAAATATATAATGTAAGGATTCTTAAACGTGTAGGCTCAGATTACAAAGTATCTGATTATTTTGATGTTTAAGTCCGTTACTTAAAGAGTATGGCATTCCATAACACTTTGTATACAGCTAGTTTCATAGCTTGCTTACCAGTACATGTGTATGTGTAAAACCATTGTTACCAAATACACTTCACAATTCTTTTCAAAATGTACACATTCGAAGATACAAAATGATAACTTGAACGAATTGGTACATCTGGTATGAATTCATAATATGCAGAGGGAGTTTTGCATCAAATCTTTTCCTGTAGGTACACCTCATGCTACATGTAAACCTTAAGTTACAACAGAAAAGACCGTTATTCGTACTAAAATAGTGCTTACAAATGTTCGTTTAACATAGCTTATAAATGCAATAACAACGGAAAGATTATGCACAATACGCAGGTACATAGAAGACAATTGCAATCCCGGTTCTTATTATTAACATCGTTTGTTACTAAGACCTTTGAGGATACTTCACAAAGTTAGAAGAAAGGGTACAAATACTTATCCGTTGACATCAGCAACTTCTTGTGTACAATAATTCTTGGGGCTTAAAAGTTTGCAAATATTTAGTTTATACTAATTCAATTTAGCTCGATTGTGTAGAAAGCTTGCAGCTTATCGAGTCACTCTCGAGTCCGCTTCCTGGAAAAACCAGTACTGGTATCATATGAGGAGGTACGGTGGTGACCCCAGTGGGGCTCGAACCCGCAACCTAAGGGATGAGCGGCCGACATCTTAACCTCTACACCATCGCTCCCGTTTGCAAACTGATCATTATATGCACTGTCCACTATAAGTCTGTAAATCTTCTTGTTAAATTTATCATCATCATCATCATCTTCTATATCTTTCCCATCTGCATCATCATCATCACCACGATCATTTTCATCATTAGCAGTATAAAATGCTTAACTTATACGAAGAACATGCGGTTCTTAGCTAATTATTAAACATTTCATATCATATCCTGAATTTTCTTAGTATTGTATCTTAGATGTGAGAACGTTTGTTTTTACCAGTAAATAAAAGCCCTACCGATATTTTCTCAATGGCCAATATGTTAGAAAATTATTCTTTTTAGTGGCAATTATACCTTATATATAAATGCTATAAAATGAATAACTGAAAGAAAAAATAAAAAATATAAATGCGTACTTTTTTTCTCTCAAAAAGTATTTTCATTTCAAAACATAAAAAACTGTAAAACTTTACGCCCAACAATGCAATGTGGTGCCTCCATAATTATAAAATGCCTTGATTATGTTATCAAACAACAGGGATTTTTAATGCAAACACTTACACGTTTTAAAGACGGTAACGGTACTTTTGGGCTTTTTTTCTTTGTTTTTAGATTGTCTTATCATTTGCTGGTTCCTTTCCTTGACCAAAGCTGCGGAAAAGCGTACGCGTTCAGTCACCATCATTGACAGTTAAACGATGTCACTTTTCTACAATTATTTCCTCTAAGACTTCAGATTATGAGGGAAGGCAACCACTAGCATAGGAAGTCGTACAACCTCTTTACACACTCTAAATATCAAGACTATCAGTTTTAATAGTGAAGAGGAAAATATAAATGATATAAATTATTTCAACAAATGAGCATCACACGTGACACATGATACCACTGTCAATATTTAACATTGGAAATCAATACATTAACGCCTTATTGGACACAAATGATCACTTAATGAATAAAAGACTTCCTTTGTAATGGCACGATCGCTTAGTGTTGATGCTGCCGAAGGAACGGCCCGTGATACGGGAGGACGGAAAGGTTATAGAACATGTTTATAACAGTTATGACGCTTTTAGCTATATTGTCCATACGGTTTAACAAATTAGGGTTCTAAATATCACGGTATTTTAAGTCTTAAGATTTAGTGATTCACTAAAGGGTGTCAGCCGTCCTTTCAACTCTACAGGATGTTCATGAAATCAATGTAGGTACCAATAAGATAAAAGAAACGTAAACATTTCTAAAAGAAATACGCCCGTGATTGATTTGAAAATACATGTTCTGAATATCGTATGCCGATCCAGAATTTCACTTGGCTTGACATTAAAAGTATTTCTAACGGGTCAAATACTGAGCGAGAGATACATTCATTTTGAATGTATATCTTTGTGAACAGTGCTCACCTAAATGACCTAAGGTGTCTAGCTTGTATATTTTTTTCTAAATGTCAAATGTATTCGACCTGATTTTGAACATATTTCTGAATGTACAGTTTAGAACCCATTGTCAACTTTACATACTTGTGAAAAATGTACATAGCAAACAAATCCATCAAAATAATGTATTTTAAAGATCACACTACAACCTATCGATATGAATTTGTAAGTTGCAGTTTATGGCGAAAAACCGTGGAAGGCTACTTACCATCTACATATAGTTTGAAAAGAAAAACCAATCAATTAAAGATACGTTTACATGTGTTAGAAATTTGAAACTTCAAGCACTGTCAACAACCAATTATAAATACCCCAGCATCATTATTTTAGATAATCATTATAACACCACACGTCAGAAATTCCTCTGTATATAGCTTTTGAATAGTTAAACATTAACAGATTGATTTGTATTTTCAGCAGTTCTTATAAACATGTTCGTTTTTATAAGAATCATGAAACTGTCATAATGATAGTTAACATATCATAAAAGAAAGATATGACCGAAATTGAAGACTGACATTGCCTTTATTCAGTTCTGCTGACCCATCATTTCTACCTGTAATATTAAAATGAAATGTTTCAAGCAGATCTTATATATACGTATTGTGTTCATGACTTATGCATGCTAAGCCTGCTGCGTTCGATTATTCAAACTAGTATTGCTGACAATGACGTTTTCTTACGGATTTTGAATTCTACAATGATGGTGTTCATATGATGCTCCGTATTCTGTGAGAAATGTGTGATTAAAAATCAGACTGAATTTAAATTTAATGTATTAACATGGAAAAGAAAAAGTGTAGGTGATGCTTTATAAACGCTTGCAGAGTTATTGTGTAGATCCATTTGTACTTGAAGAGTTCTGTATTACAGAAAGTTAGAAGTAAAACAACAAAGAATTCTTCAGAAACAATAAGAAACAATAAGAAAGAGAAGCTGTTTGAATGCTTATTGATAGTAACCAAGTATGCAACAAAGTCAATGTCCAATAACACCTGCTTGGAGGGAACTTTATCTGTGAAAGTCCCAAGATTGATAGACTTGGGGTTAAATGGACACTAGGCATATAAAACACAGACACTAAACAATTTAAAACAAATGAAACTATATGCCATATTATTGAAATATACTAGCCTGGAGAGAGCATCAACGAAAGGTTTACCAATCCTACATACGAGTGTCGAATGTGCATATTATGCCTTATAGACGGCACTGCGGATTTTTTCTCAGTCTATCGCTACACCTTGTTATAATTTAACACCCGTTTGCATGTAAGATCAATGGAAATTTATATATTTCTAAAAAGAAGATTTAACGCTTTTCTAGTCGTTTTGATATCTTTATTTACTATACTTTGATTAAACCGGACTGGCGTTACAATGTACTTCGTAAATGAAGTCAATGGTGTAGCAGACATGGTTCATTACAAGAAGTTTTTGTTTATATTGAACTTATTTATAACAGAAAATATGACAAAACGTAGGCTCTCGATATTTTTTAACATTTTCTGATGAAGCTGTTTGTAACAAATATAACCAGGACACGCGTGGCTGAGAATTCATTTCTCATTATCTCCCTGATGTTTCCGTATCCCTAGAGGCAGTCACATGTCGTTGGCGGTTTAATACCAACACTGAATGAAAACGCATATTTAGCCATTTTAGCTCAACCACACATCTGAAAATAAAAATAAATTTGAAATAACTTAATTTCGTATAAAAAGTAGCGAATATTGGTCGCCTAACGTCAGGACTTGAACAGCTTAAATGTAGTTCACGTTTAAATTCAGAATGTGTTTTCAATGTGACAATAGTTTTTTTCATGTTCCAAGTACATGACGATTTCAGCATTAATACTAGCGAATCTTTTATCGAACAAGAAACATGACTTCTATTAAAGATGTTAAATTTATGCAACTTCGTGAACTTCCCTTTTGTTTAGATTTGACTTCTTTTTACTGTTATACCGGTTGCCAGATTCTGTCCAAATAACAACCGGATAATGTTCAATTTCTGTTGCACAATTGTCCGCCATATCCATTCATCAACATTGTTCCGATAACACTAAATATCAAAATTGATTGATAATACCAAGCTCGATGTCAGATACCTGTTTACACTATGGTTGATCAAATATACCAAGATTCATTACTTTAAAATAGATGTGTCTTTAAACTGCATACCAAGGCCATGCACATTTCATTTTTCTCTTTATATCTGTTTATGCACTTTTAATTAATTTTTTAATGAACAATTTTAAAAGCATTTCATTGTCATCTAAATTAACTGATTTATCAATCAATGTACGTATGCAATTTGCTCTGTAAGAAATAGTAATTTTGATATCCTGTGGGTTTTGTTACACAATCGGAAACATCCAATCGGGTGCAATTAGGAGATTAAGCAGTATTTTACGAACTTTAACTAGACTTCTGTATGTTTATACATGAATATAATACGCAGATGTGGCAGATAAATGTGTTTTTGCAACGTTTAACCAATTTAAGGACACTGTGGTTTATTATTTTTATTAAATCAGGCTTCAAAGAGCAACTTGCTTACGGTAAAGATTTCAAATGTGATCATGTCCTGGTCTTTAACACGCTCTCTGACATTTATTAAGGCCGGCCTTTCTTCGCTCAGAATTTATAGAAGTCTTTGAAATGCTAGAGAGTCATAGTGAAGGTGAATATTTGCGGAGCCTGGGAAGGGAGCAGTTGGAACAGAGATTCAATATTTATTAATTGGAAGGCTACGTTAATTGATACCGGCTAGAGTGACGGACACCTGAAGTCCCGTGTTTTATGATGATTGAAGCATCTTTTATACTGGAATAAAAACATGGTTGATTAAATGATTTTTTACACTTGTTCACAGGTAATTTGTGGGCAAGGAAGTCTTACAACAAAAAGCATGTTTCTTACGATGCAACACAACAGGTACAAATGTAGCAGACTGCGCAGCTTTACCCATAAACTGTCTACTTGAATATAATAATCTTCCATATAGAGAATTACACCCTAGATTAAATTTTCATAAAACGGCTAATCCAATTTGAAAATTGCACGGAAACTTTGCATCCTTGTGATGTATAGTTAATTCAAACCTCAGTATTTTTCTAAATCATACAGATAATATTTCACTCCCTGCTACTTGACATAATGTTAATATCTTAACTACATAATCTGCGCGGTGGATCAGTTTCGGTTACACAGCCATTGAAATTTACTGCGTAACATCATAAAGGGAATAATCTAATCGGCAACTTTGTTAAAAGTAGATTTACTCTCCAGTCTGAAGTACCTTTGATTGTGTAAAAGGCCATTCGACAGGTGAGAACAGCCGATATTGCCTAATAAGTACTTGTTTGTTGTTATTTAATGTCGCGTGTGTGTGCGCGCGCAATTCGAGTGTTAGCAAATACAATCGATCTCAATGTTGGCATGGTCGCCATTTTGAATCGAAATCGTTTTAAGCCATTTATTAGTTATTTATTGATACTTTATTGAGGAAGCCACCGTTTTGCTTAGATTTCTCTTTCGTCAATACGCGCCACGGTTTGATTAACATCTTACGGAACGGATGCTTGGGTGCATGTTAGAATTTTTGTCCATTTCTGGAACTTTGTAATTTGGTGCAAATGCAGAACCGAATTTGCATACGAAGATTGGTGAAATAATAATTTGTAACAGATCAAAAATACAAGTGCAGTAAACAATTTTATCGTCTTAATTTATTGCTGCAGCCGCACGCCCCCTTTAACTTTATCACACTCCAACATCTTCACATATATTAAAAATTCTTTGAAAGCTCGTTAGAGCGAGAAATATCGCCTGGAATGATAGGCTATTAAGCGGAGAGACGGGCATTGAATAAGAGGCGTTTGTTAACACCTTGGGTTTCACTTTGACAAAAAATACCTATCACTGCCTAATTGTTATTTCATAACCGAGTGAATTTAATTAATTTTTTACAATAATTTGTTTGATTTACATTATAGCAATATCATATCTGATAGAAAAATATTGCTTTATAAAATTGACAAAATTTGTTGGCAATTTGAGAAATATTCTATCCATGCAGGTAAAAGAAAGCAGGAATTCACAAAATTCATTGATTTTATCACGAAATACAAAACGTATTAGCCATTTGCTAGCAATTTTATTGCGGAATATTAAATTAGTGCTTCAAATTTGGATCTGATTTTTTTCACACCCGCGTTCACATTGACAGATATTTGCCGATTTATCGAACAAACTTTCTCGATTGGTACGACCAACAATTTTTTTAAGTTGCATGGTTCTCCTAAATTTCAGAACGATTTGAATTTGAAATAAGCCATGTCATTGCATGATTTAAATTCTAAAAGATTAACTTTCAGATTCATTTGATTTAGCGTGCACACTAACTGACGTGCACTTTTTGAAAAATAAGTGAACACATTATTTTCAAATTGCAGATATTGAGTCAATATTGAAATTAAACAAATCTTGTATTCTTTAACCAAATGGGAGAATTTGACTGGATCAGAAAGTATGAAAGTCTGTAAGAATTTCTTTCGCAATGAAGAACAAAATAAGTGTAGATTATAGGTCTATATTACATGATAAGTAGATTTATAGTGAAGGAGCGTAAGCGAACCGAAGCAATTAGTTTGTTTAGCCCTGAAATATTTAGTCCTATAACCGGCTCATAGTTTGCCCCATCTACAGACAATTTTTGTTATGAAATATTTCGAGATTTTAGGCGCAGCTTAGCTCTGTGATGTCATAGTCCCACTTACTGGGAAAATGAGTGAAATTATTATTTTCATTTTGGATATACTGAAAATGGAAACTACCGCTCGCTTTTAAAAAAAATGAAATAGGAGCATTCGATTGGATCAGAAAGTAGGGCAAACTGTAAATTAATATAAAGTGGTATATGTTTGGCCATTTCTTGGGACGAGGGAGTTCATGGCATGGGTTATAACCTTACACTGTTATGACAGTTCAATATTTCATATTCTTGCTGTAATGTTAAATAAGTTTAAACATTACGGAATGTATGTACTCTTTGCTACAAGTGGTGCTAAACTCTTAATGCTTGGATATAGAGGTACCTGCATGATAAATAAGTGACTATTTTGTTTGGGAAACTTACGGACCTACACTATGTCTAATGTATTTGATTCTGATTGGCTTAATTTAAGATGCATACACCAATTTTACGTAAATGATAGTACATGGATAAAATATGGAGAAAAAAAATCTGCAGGCAATTTACAAGTGAAGTATTTGGTATTTCAGATACTGTCTGTTTTGGCCAAAGACCACTTAAAGCGACTTTTGAAACAGGTTAGTCTCCTAAGTTAAAAATAAATAACAAAACTCAACGGTTAACATATCAAATTATTGCTATTTTGTATGAATTAGATGCATTTAGTCGGCAGGGTATGACATTCTGTGAAGTCACACCAACCGTAAACCTTATGAAAACAATTTATCCATCTTATACCTAGACGATATATTTCATTCTTTTAATAAACCCAATGTAATTTATCAGGGTAATCTGTTATTGTTGCTTCGTATTTAATCCGCTTCTTTCACATTGCGATAAATATGTCGGAAATAAAACAAAAAAGCATGAACACCGTGGAGGTTGTCCCTAGTGTCAATAAAGTACCAAACCATTTCATTTACTGTATATTACGAAATAAACAGCTTCGACTGAAAAATTGTGTAAACCTTATTTCATGAATACCAAAACGAACATAGAATTACCACAATTAACTAGTGTGAGTTTATGAACATAAGTACTTTCTTCAGATGAAACATTTGGTGCTCAATCAAAGAAATATATCTCGATAACTCCCCGATACAATCAGTTACCCTCTACATGGTTTGTTCTATCTGTATTGAGATAATGCCTTTGAGACACTTTTGTTTGTCATGAAACTACATGATGTTTCATGTGTGTATGGTCACATTTTATACTGCTTCATTTACAATTTCAAAATAATTATCACAACTTTCATATAAAGAAACAAATATTGACGTCAACTTAGCTGCTCCCTGAGTTTTTACACAAAGTATAGGCTGCGTGGGAAGCTGAATTTGACGAATCGTAATTCTGTTGTCGTCATCTTCACTCATAGTAGAAGATGATTCATTATGCTTTGGTCTAAATTAACGTGATTTATTCTGTAATAATTACCGTGCACATTTTGTCTGTAATGTGAACACATTAATGGTAAAGTTAACATAACTCAATTTTATTTTCAATAAAATGCAAATAAACTGCATAATTAGTTACGTCGTCATATTTTTTTCACCATTGTGAAGCATAACTCAGCAAATATCTTTGGGAAATGGTTAAATCGCTTTGACATGGAAATATTTATGGATACACTTTGACATTTATGTCCCATAAACAACATACAATTATAACATGTTTATAAATACTAATAGTACTTAGTACAAGCGGGCCTGTAATATAAAAATAAAGTACAATAATTTATTCCTTGCATCTTATTTCCGATTTTCATAAAAAAAACATGGATTAAGTTATTTTTGTCATAGCAATTTGAACACGTATCTTGCCCTTGAAACGTGTACACATACATTTTAGAGCGAAGTATGTAAAGTATATAAAAGGCATTTTATAGTATTAAAGCAGATCAGCGGTCTAGTGATAAACGCGCTTGATTTGTAATCCGTGGATCGCAGGTTCGACACCCCGCTCCTCCACTAATAAAACTAATGGGTTTTCTGATGAGACCTAAAACCGAGGTCCGATATATCGGTGCTATACACCGGGCATGTTAAAGAACTAGAGGATGTCTCCGGAACGGAACGCGTTATGCATTTTGCACTATTCCTTGAAACCTAAAATAACTAAACTTTTCTGGGGGCGTTGGTCATAAGGATTATCCGGTACCAATGGGAAAACGCTAAAATACATACATTCCTTTATAAATGAACAATACATTAACTGCTCGATCGCATTTTCTTGTGAGATCCTAAAGCTATAATAGAAATAAGCAATATAAACAAATAACTCGAAAGAAAAACAATACCAGATAACATCTAAATTGCAAATGCATTTAAAGAAAACAAACTCTACAACGCGCAATAATGCTTTCTTTGTTCTTTCTTAAATATCAAAAAAGCATTTAGCTTGTGGCTAGTGCATGTGAGGAATTCTGTCATATTAAGTCTTTTGTGGACCGACTTAAATAAACATTCTATTAAGCAGATTATACACCCATGCTGTCAAACTGCCAATGTACTATTTCTAAATCATCATCCTTTCTAGACAAGATCACGTGACAGACTGCAGTTCAACACTAAATTGCAGACTAAAATCAGTTTTATTTTGAAACTTTGTCTGTTGACCGCTGTCCATCGCTGTCTGACAAGGCGGAAGTACACATAAACATGGGCCTAAGTACGAGCACATTTATTTCTAGTCACGTGAACCGTATTATTCGAGCACGTGTGAATTATCAGAAACAATATCTAATGACCGGCATAAATGTCAAATATTTTCAATGGACCGGTAATATTAGAATGTAGAATTTTGAATTCTTGATTTATTTTGCTGATATACATTTCATAGGCTACAAAATGCAAATTAAAACCGAAACTCATGATGTGCAGAGTTAATAAAAATGACAGGCAACAATGCTAGGAAGTGTATGCCAAAATAATAAAAATAATAATATGTTATCGAAGAAGAGAAAAAAATCAAACTAAAAACTCTCGCGTCTAAACAATTAAGAGAATATTTTAGAACTTTAAATAGTGGTTTTCCATACATATATTTTCATTTGGTATAACGCCAGTTTGACATAAAAATAAAATATCACAATAATCATCTAATAGACTTGTAGTATCGTGACTTCCGGTGTGTAATGTCGACATTAAAAGCTGAACGATTGTCATGCAGCAAAAACGGTACATTTGTACTACAAGGGTACATCAAAAGTCCCTGCCCCAAAATCATACACAAAAGTTATTCCATTTATTAAAATCTTATTATTCAACATAATCACCCTTGATTTCATGCAGTTGTTCGGACGTAGCTCCAACCAAATAAAAAAAATTAAACTTGACAGGAACTTTTTACTATAAAATCTAAAGTGCTACCAATCGCTTTTATATACACACAATTGCGCCGACCATCTTTTTTAAAGATAGTTCTTGTTCGTATCGATGTTGTCTTGGCATGATCTTGATACTTTGTAGATATTTATGGTGATAATATTCTGCAATGTTCACCCTCAAATCAATTATGGTTAATAACTTTACATTATGTATTCCTATATTTTTGCATCTATGTTGTCTTGACGTGATCTTGATATTTTGTTTGTATATTTGGATGATAAACAATGTTTAAATCATTAATGCAATAAACGATATGTTCTGTTCTGTTCTTAATAATGCCATCTCGGGGGGATTCTTTCTGACGCGATAAAAAGGCTTCAACAGCTCCAGTGACGTCATTACTTATAGAATAATATATGGCGGAGCAGGGCCTTTGAGTGATAATCGCCCCGGTAATGGAATAATTGCCAGA
>JAUMHA010275365.1:0-14988 GCA_032359765.1 Saxidomus gigantea | reverse complement strand
TTTTGTATATGTGTGCAATAGCTTACCTAGCCTAATTAATTTGGCGTTTCAGTGTGACCCCTTTCACAGATCTGATACTTTATAACTGTCACACCATTTTGTAGAAGGCGGACAGCTATTAAATGTCAACCTGTACAATCGGTTTCCCTTCGGAGTGCAAATAGCGAGACTATAGCTTACCCAGTGAAGTTACCACATAAAGGGAAATAACCACAGTAACGTAAACATTTAGCGTGTACGGAAAAGAACGACTATTGGTTGTTAGTTGTTCCAATTATCACAACGTTTAATTTATAACGGAAACACACCGAAAAACGGCTTACGTGCTGAATTGTTCAGTCAGGTGTGTCTGTACAATTTTAAGTGTACAATCCATGGAAGGAACACTAATCTTTTTGAAAAGTATGAAAGAACAATCAAAACATTTTCACATTATGACGTTATTTTTATAAAATACTTTTGATAATCATTGACAGAAATATAAAGCATTGATTCTCGTTTTAGTTAATTTTATGCAAGGTTGCTAGGATACAAGACTGCTAAGTGCATTCTAAATCACCGGTTTGTTGTCATTTCAATAGAGATAAATAGATAGATAAATAGATAGATAAATATATACATGGATGGATGGATGGATGGATGGATGGATGGATAGTTCTTTGAGGGGTACTGTGAGGGTATAAAATTAAGAAATGGGCAGTTCAGTCAGTTTTTAAGGTTACAAAGCACAATACACAATACATTTTTAACATCCTCGTGTTGATGAGAAACATATGATAAAGCAATTTAGGGTCATATAAAAGACCCGGAGCGGATTTGTGGTCTAGTAGTAACAGACAAGTTGTCCAGGGATACCTGGTTTGTTCCCCCGCGGTGGATCCACCAATATTAATAAGTCTTATTATTAAACGTACATTATTTAGTATAATTAATGCTCTCATGGATGAGACCTTAAAACTAGGTACAATGTATAGGTGCTATACACCGGGCATGTAAAAGTTAAAAAAGGATCACTCTGCAATAGGATAATTTCTGTAGTTTGCACTATCTGCCGACAGCTGAAATAACTAATCATATTCAATGGAGTATACGGTGACAACGATTACCTTTGAAATACGAATGATAAGATCCGTATTAACCTAAAATTAAAGACCCATATCTTTGTCAAGTATACGCAATCTTAAGATGTTAAGAACCAGCTAAAATGAATTATGAATAAAATTTAAATCATTTGACTATTTTAATCTGTATGGATATATATTCTGAAATAACTTCGAATACGGTATTTTTACTGAAATGACCTTTGCAGAATTTTGTCATGATTTTTTATAAACCTTGAAAAGGATAATAAAGTCATGGAAAATAAGACATAGAAAGGCTGGACAAAAAAAAACTCTTCGAAGTTTACAGAGAAAAATAAAAAATAATTTCTTACACCAGGATGAATATGAACCTTGTCCTACTTTCAAACACTCTCATATGTTTGAAGAAACAGTATTTCTCAACAAAAGTGGATTCCTCCCTTCATACATGGAGCAGATTTCAGATACTCTTTGTTATTACGAGACAGACGCATTTCCAGGAGGTAAGACCAGTTTTCACATTACACCGTACGGGAAAGAAATGTCTTCCAGCTTTGAACAACATTAAAGTCATTTACATGTTAAATAACTTTAGGAAAAGCGTAAAGTTTTCAAATTAAATGTGCAATACTATGTAGTATGATAATGAGACAGTGCATTAATAGAAAAGTGTACAACTGCTTTCGTTATAAAAGGGAGAATATTTGTGCAAGACAGATTGTAATCCTTCAATAAACTCAATGAGTTTCAACACTTAAAGTGGAGTCTTCCATTTCGTCACTTTATAATTATCTTACACTTACTGTAGATCAAATTTGTCATATGTGTCGAACCTATGCTCTCGAATGATTAGCCTGAAACACAATTGTGATTCAAGGAATTGATATAATCATTACCAGCTATGAAGCGGGACTAATTTTGACACCAATACCAGGTTTCGAAAACTTTTATTATATAAGTTTGATTTTAGACACATGATTAAACCATTGTACGAATATGCTTGTCCCTATTCCAATGCATCTAAAGTTTTAAAAGAACGAGCGAAATATTTTATTTTAACATTGTTTTCAAAAAATTTCAGATACGGAGAATTGGTTGTTTGAAACGAGAGTTAAAAACGGTAATATATGTATATAGTATATTTTCGCATTTTTGCAACGGAAATGTTACTATTATATGTAAAAGTTTGTGTTTTCGTTGAAATTGATGTTTATTGCACAATATATTGAAATTGCTGATCATTAATCGAACAACGAAATGAGAGATAGACAATCTGTTTTTGGCACCATCCTTGAGGGCGGGGCTTTATATGGACTGCATTTTGCCGGAATGCCATGGTTACGTAGCAGCTGGCATTAATTGTAGAAAAAAATGTCAAAAACAGATTTTACTACAAAATAAAACCTTTTCCGATACCAAAAATAACAAAATAACAACATTGAATTTTGTTCCGAAAAGTGTAAAATCAGTAAAAGAATAAAACGTATATAGACTTAAAAACTGATCCATCCGGACCGAATATTTACCTGTAGACACTCCTACACTACCGTAAGACACCCCTAAATGCCAAAATATTGTTATAAATGAACAGTTTGTAATTTTTAGATGATAAAGCAGGGCTTGAACTTTTATTAAACCTATTTCTATACCGAAAATAAAAACATCTGTTTTGAAGTGTAAAATTACATCAATTAAAAAGAAATCGTAGTGATTTCTACACTTCCATGTCGACTATTTACCCGAAGACACCCCTAGACTGCCAAAGGCAACCGAAAACGCCAAATTATTATATAAATGTACGGTTTTATATATTTAGGTGTTAAATTAGAACAAGTTATTAAAATACGTCTATAATTTTGCAAAACAAACTGGAGCACATTGTACGTACAAATGTATCTTTATCCAAGAAAGGTATCTTCAGCGGATAAGTAATTAAACCCTTGCATCTAGCATTTACATGTGCTTTCCATTAAAAACACATCTCGGCGTAGTTATAAAGACACTTAAGATGATTTGCTTTATTCGAATACATTATATGATACATGTACTACCATCCCCTCAAAAATGAAATCTTTGCGGCACCTTTGATGCCTCGCAGTAATTATTTTCTTGTTTGACTTTCAAAAGGTATTTATAATGTGAATAAAAGGGGGAGGGGGATATTGACCAAATACCGCACTACATGTATCGAATCTAGGAAAAAGAAAAACAAAATTGCTCTCATATCACCAAGAAAGATGTTTTACCGGCCAAATTGACCCTAATTAAAACATTCCTAACATTCCTACTATTTAAGTCGAACGTGCATGCTAACATAGGGTACACTATATTTCCAACGATATTGCAAATGATACGAAAAGCTGTTTAAGAACGCCTTTTCATGAAGAAGGGACAAAAAATAGTTTAGACTAAATAGTACACAGTTCTATCAGTGTTCTATCTGTTGATTTTTTCTTTATATTTGATTATCTAATGTGCTACATTGTAATGGGACTCTAAAACTGGAAAATATTTGGCTGAATATCGGTAATAAATTTTATTGCATAGCTTTTGGTGTTTATTAGGACATCAGAGATGAAGGTCATGTATATTTCAAGGTCAATTTCACCTACATTAGTGTTCCTTGAATAAAATTGAACTAGAACCTAACAGTACAGATGCAGTAAGGAATTTTTAAATATTTTATGATTCATGTTAATATAACGTCAGTATAAATATAATGTTTATGCTTTGTTTAATTAGACATTTGTATAAGGAAAATATATAACCATAGCGTTAATATAGTCCAGAAATAAATACTGTTTTGCTACAGTTGATAACCTTATTACTTAAAATGGTGAATACAAATGTACCAGTTTTCATCAACATAAGGTTTACATTCACAAGTACATTTATCATAGCACACATCCTTACATGAACATTAAACACCACTTAGTAGCTCCGGGGCTGCTGCTGCTTAGTCCATCAAACAGGGATTATTCACTCCTGTTTGATTATCAAACAAATACACATACTCACTCACTGCAGGACATGCAAAAGGAGACACCAAGACATATTTTCAGATTAAGCTATTGCCATACAACATTATTGTAGATGTTACAGAAACCTTTCATCCATTGCTGGTAAACGTCTTGATTTGACGTGTTTAATTTCAGTATTTCTTTAATTCTTGGTTTCATTAACGATTTGCATTGCCTATCACAATACCGTTTTGTGTTCCATAACATTTCTTCTAAAACTATGGCATGGAAGTTGATGAAACATAGCATGGATGTTTCCTGGATGATCATCTACCAAAATTGTTGAGAGAAAGAATTTCACTCATGCAGAACTCTTGTCGCAATGACAAATTATGTCATGTAGCATTGTGTTGTAGACATCAACCAAGCGTATAAGAGTCATACCAAATTGGTAAAAAAAGCCCAGCCCAGAGGCTCACTTGTGTAACAAAGATTAATATACATGTACTTAGGAAAAACTTTGAAAGCCTTCTTGCCATTAACGACATTGCTACCTTATAATGATGAAATATTATTAAATAAGTTGCGTTTTCTTGTCCATTGATTAGTTCAGGGACAATAGAAATTGTCTTTGCACAACAATAAGAATATTATATTTGCAGTAACACAGAGGGAAGGAGCTGTCGAGCTAAGGCCCACTGACTGAGTTTAACTGGCCTTTTGTAACTTTGGTCAAATGACATTTGGTAAAAGCGTTTTATTGTTCATGGTGGTCTTTGTTGGGGGCATAGATGATTGCTGAATGAGCTATTCTCGTGTTTGAAAATCTGAATACTTCAGATTTTATTTGACTTTCTTGTTACTTGTTACAATTTATAAATCGTCATTATTATCATCATCATCATCACAAAAATGCAAATTATTCTTAAGTAATTTAGGCAAAGGCATGACAGTTTTAAATACATGTAAGTACCGAGTAAATTTTACTAGTTCTAGTGTCTGTTTTGAGTGTGACCCTAATAAAGTATTCAAAATGCCCGAGATTTTTCCAGATTTACAAATATCACAGCACGAATTTCTTTGCGTAATTTGAGTGCTTTCCGGCGGACAAACTTCTCCTGAAGAGCATCACAAACTTGTGTCATGGCACCTCAGACTTATTCAATTTTTTATTCAATTTCATATACAAAATAAAGATGCAAAGAAATACTGGTTTCTTGTAAATTGATAGAACTATGTTTCTCAAAGGACACACACAGGGCATAGCCGGGGATGGGTCTGGTACGTGTGGGTGCTGGAGCAAGTGAAAATATTTACGATGTTTTGCTAGTTTCGGCGTTGCATTTATTTTTTGTGCCTGTATCATTTTTACTGACAGGCAATTTGAGTATGTTTCGAATCTTGAAAGTCATGACTAGGGATCTGTCGAAACAAATGAGTGCAATTTTTTGCCTTGAAGCCAACTATAGTTTCGCACTTTATTTGCAGCGTACAAAGGATATATTGGTAATATTACCGATGGACATGTACTTGAATCAACTGTTTCGTGGATAGGTAACACTATTTTTTTTATATCAACATGTATAAAATGGATGGAAAGCCCTAGTTACTTCACAGCTAAAATAGCTGTCATTCATCGTTAGAAATAGCCAAAACAAACTTGATTGATGTCCTAACTGAAAAACAATGGAGCTATTCTAAAACTATTTAAAGACGTTTTTGAGTACTGCCGCTAGATTAAATATCTGAAATCGATTGTCACTATAAAGTAAACAATTAATTTGCGGAGGAAGCCAGGATCTGAACCTGTATTGGTTGGCGACGTCGCCCGAGGGCCTTAAACCACTTGGCCACCGCAGCAACAATAGAAAGGGTTGAACAAATAACCTATATCTAAGTGACTACATCACACCAGAAAGGTTTATATATAATGCATGACAATATTGACGATATACACTGGGTATTAGGACCGCCACAGAACATTAATTGCGCTTTTGTGACATAATATATTTATTACAAGCCAGAAGCCAGGATCCGACTGTGACGTCATATTAGATTATAACAGAAGAAGACCTCAAACTTCATGAATAGTTAGGTGAACTTTGTTTTTTAAATTATGGCCTTCCATAAATGCTCCATTACTTATTAAAATGTATTTTCATGTTTCAGACTACGTTAGATTTGGAAGTGTTGGTTATCATTGGATATCTGTTGATTTTGGAAGAACTATTGCTGTTTCAGGTGTAGATACACGGGTTGTCACAGGTAAGATAAAAATGTTTATACCTCATCAAACTAGAACTATCACTGAAGGTGATGAATACCCTCCCAACACTCCACTGACACAGTATTTAAAATTTATGTAATATTTGATGCTTTGATTATTGGACCTGCACAACTTCTGTGAAGTATAATTAAATTTTGACCAGCGGGTTTGGAGATTAGAAAAGCACAAGATTTTACCAACTCGAGCCCCTGTGACTCTGACCTTTGACCTAGAGATCGAAACCTAAACCATGCACAACTTGGCAATGTACTTATTATTTGTGTGAAGTATCATTACATTCTGACAAGGGGTTTTGAAGATTTAGCGTCCACAAGATTTTACCATCTCGAGCCCCTGTGACCTTGACCTTTGACCTAGTGACCCGAAACATAGACCATGCACAACTAGGCATTGTATTTATCACTTGTGTGAAGTATAATCAAATTCTGATCATGACTGTGAAAGAGCGCTTGCCTGAACGTCATTTGGACGTTATTGCTTACGCGACGTGAGCACTTTACAAGGCATTATTAATTTCCCTATGTGTAAATGCATGTTAACTTCTTCCTATACAAAAAAGTTAACAAACACTTTCAGGAAAGTGATAATAACGTTAACAACATACCTTACATACAGGGTAAACGGTACGTACAAATGTAACACAACATTGGATAAAGTGCGAATGGCATATCAAGATTGCTCAATCATAAATCTATTTTATTATTAGTGTATACGTGTTACTGTTTTCGATGTTTTGTGACTTGTGGTTAAATATTTTAATTGATATTTCATTTTCGTAATTGTAATCAGATTGTATGTCATATTGTTATTTTATAATTTTATATGTATTATTGTTAATCAACGTTCCATATTGCTTATTGTATACGGTGTCCAATTAGAATAATGTGATGTACAACATCAGGTAGAAGACACAGAAAACGAATAGCTGACCTTACAATTAGAATAACAGGATATTGAATTACCAATAAAGGCATTTACACTAAGAATTGCAAACTCTTGAATGTTGATATTTGCTATACAATAACAATGATGAGACAAACTGTAATAATAGAATATTACTTACGGAGTTTACAATTTGAATAACAAACAATGAATAACAACGTGCAGGGTCAAAAACAAAACCGGGATTATACAAAAAAGAATAACACTATGACAATTGCAATTTAAATCACAGAAATTAAAATAACAGATGAAAAATACAAGCTGAATGACAAATTTTACAATATGAAATAGCAATCGCAAATGCACAATATATAATGTTTCTAATAATAACACAAATTTGTAATTTAGCAATGTTTGGCATGTAAAATTGTGACCTAAGACAAGATTAGATGACAAGATTATATGTGGGCCTCGATAGCTACGGAGCTTTCTTCGTAATCGAACTTAAATAAATTCGTATGAACAAACAGAAACGCGCTACAAAAATTGATACATGTACCAGAATGGTTAAAATCGTACAAAAACATAGAAATAAAAGACAGATGAATATAAACTTTCTTAAGTTACAGCAATGACATTTGAACTATGTAGTTTTGCATGCGGATTTCAACGTTGACCTTTGCTGACTTTCGTCTTGACCTAATGACCTACTTCCTGCTTTTGAAGGTTCAGCTATGTAATTTGAACCATATCTACAGTTTTGGAAACAAATTTCAACTTTGACCCTGGTTGACCTTGACCTTTGGCCTAGTTTTAGTTTTTCACGCTAAAGAGATGTATTTGGACTATTTGTTGACTTTCGCAAACCTTGATTATAACCGTTTGATCTACATTTTTCTTTTTAAAGTGCAATTATAGTCAGGTGACATATTTCAAACCTAGTACATGTACTAGAGAACATAGTTTCTTGAAGTGGCAATTGTCTTGGGATAAAGCCGCATACAACAAATTAAATATCAGCTGCGCGACACTTACAGAAGCACACACGTCTGATGACGTGGTCGTTACCCGTTGCCAAATCGGACAAACATGTTTAATACATTCATTTCTCATTTAAAGAGAAAACAGCCAGAATGTATCCCTTGCTGGGAACTACTGACACGTAAACACTTACAGACTGGAAGGATTTTGACCTGATAAGAGTACGATATTCTTAAATGTCTGATATGAGTAAACATTTTTCTCCACAATACCCACACATAATATTCTATCGTTTTTAAAGAAGCTACCATTTATTGTAAATTTCATGTCAGTTTTTATTTGTATCATGTTAAATATTGCGTTTACCTTTTTACCAACCGTTCTTATGACACTTGAAAATCTAATCTTACAAAGTTACTGACTGACGCAATAGACAATAATGGTTTGATGTGTCGCTAAATATTAACCATTCATTCATTGAGGTGAGCGATATCGAGTCACCATGGTCCTCTTTTTTCAACTGTTAGAATAAGTGATGCAGCAAACCAGGCAATTACAGTATTTCTGGCATGGACACTCAACTTTCTTTGACTTATTTTGATGCCTTACATTTGATGTGTCGTTATCGTGTTTTTTATCGATGTGCTGAATATTTTCGTTTTCTGCTGTTGTGACAATTTTCCTTTTTGCAGCTTTAGTGAACAGTAGTGCTCCCTTTAGATTAATTATTGATTCCTTAACTTTTCCCTAGTAACTACCTCAGTTATTGAAACATGCCTAATACACATTATAGCATTTCTTAGTTCTTGCCAGAAAAGGCATTTGGGGTAGTTAGAATCAGAAGTTGTTCTGGTGATCCTCATGGTAGTTTTGCACCACAAATTCGGGTATTATGAGTCTGTAAATTGTTCTTCAACAACAAAACTGGAAACCACCTCAATTCTTTACAAACGCTTCTGTTCCTTTTACACATTTACTCACCTTTACTCTTAGATTCTCTGTCATTATTCTCCTACTTGTTTCACCGTAAGAAAATGTATGCTTACGCTCCGTTCTTCTGTACAACTGTCTGTGCGGGCGAACATAAGAGGATTTTGCAGATAAAATCTTTACGCGAACACAAGACTGGAGAACACCTTTATCAGGAAATGTAGGATGTATTTTCTATATAAGATGTGAAAAAGTGACACAAAGAAGGATCAGTTTAGAACACAGAGATACAATTTGAACAACTTCATAGAGGTGCACTAGACAATGTTATACACCAATTATAAAATATCTAAACTCTTGGGCTTGATGTTTTAGACGCGAAGATTATATAAAATGACCACAAAGGCCGCATTTACATATAAAGATAGGTACTATTTATGACTTGTAAAAGAAGTGTTCATATGTTAACACCAACATGAACCAAATTTTGTCAAAATTTATTTGACAAGAAATGAGATAATTTTCTTGTGCGAGAACAGAGCCTATTCTATTTTTCCACAATTTCTTGCATGTCAACCCAGTTATAAGAAGAGATTTATGGAAACTTTGAGGCCTTATATATAAAGATAGGTACATTTTGTACTATTTATGACTTGTAAATGAATTGTTCATATGTAAACACCAACATAGGGCAACTTTTTTCAAAATTTATTCGACAAGAAATGAGATAGATTTCTTGTGCGAGAACAAAGCCTGTTCTATTTTTCCACAATTTCTGGCATGTCAACCCAGTGATAAGAAGAGATTTATGGACAATGTGAGCCCTAGAATGAAATTTTAGTGCTGTTTTGAGTTTTTTCTGTACATTTTGACTTGGTCGTAGGAAAAAAGTGGATCTTTAAATGGATCTATAATGGGAAAGGGAACTAATATGCAATGCAAGTGCTAAAGGCTTTCACAATGAACAAAAAGAGGGTTGGCAATAAATCAAATTGCAACAGTGCTAGATTGAACAGGTATATCATGTTATTTAAAAAAAATACGTGGGCTCAAAAAGTGCCGTTCTAATATTTAAACAATACTTGATATATCAAGTATAAATGTAAGTCATATCGGGATCAACTATCATCATATTTTTCTCAATGCGTATATTAACGACATTTCTTTTAAAACATAATATACATTTTCATTCTCGTTAAAAATTCATAAACCACGTTAAAGACATTGTGGTGTACAGTTGACAAGGTTCCCTGTATTTGTTGATTTATTTCTAAAGTATTTTTTGTCGAATCTTGTATGAAAAAAAAACCTTGTACAAGCCATAAATTTTACTTATCTAAATATTTTATACAAGAGACTTGTTCATATGTAAACCCTATCTAAGGATCTAGAAGTCCATAAACGATCTCCTATTAACAATTTATAGATAACAGAAAACGACACGCTAAAACCTTTTTAAAGATCTGACATTCTAACCTATTATCAATGTATATACATTCAGTGAAACTTATCAGTGTGCAGGTAATGAGTTTTTAATTTTTTTCAAAGAGATCTTAACATCAGACACATTATCATTAACTATGTGTGACCTTTAAAAATCGGAGCTCTAACGAATAATGAGTCATATTGAAACCATCATCTTCAAATTTCACGTTTCTTTACAACGAAACTATGCAAATTGTGATTACATACAGATCAACTGTTTTGAAAACATAAACTGTCATTGTATTAATAGTAAGTCATCTGTTGCATATAGATGACCTTTCTACATTAATATCAATATCATTATTTGTGTCGTGGAATACGAAAATCATGTTATCGCCACAATCACGCCCTAAAGTGCTTGAATATAAATGCCGCAAATGTGACATTCAATTATTAGTTCACATTACCCAACTTAATTGATTTCATGACGATTATAAGGACGTTTTTCTATGATGTCATGAAAACGGCATCTGATACCACTCAGTCATAGTAAAACGTTGCAGATGTGATGCAGCACCATGTCACCTGATCGCTTGTTACATTGTATTGTGAAAAAATTGTTTTGGTGCTTCCAGTTTAGAATCAAGGACAGAGCAGTCAAGTTGTTTAAACAATTTAAATCAATATAAAAAAGATAATTTATGTAAATTTTTAATTTTTGAATTTCTATAAATAGAGCTTCGCTTTGCTTCTTACTTTTACAGTCAGCTTACATTGTAACAGGTCACATTATATTCAAATGTAGTATTCATAATCGGTCATTAAAGGCTTTGCTATTAATTGTTTTTCAATTTGAAAAAATTATAGCTAGTATATTCATATCTTTAAAAAATATAGAAAAGAAAAAGGAAACTAAAAGTCGTCAAGAATATGCTTATAAATATTCGTGTCAGAAAATGCATTTTTATTGAGGAAAACACGCATTTGCACAAATTTTAAGGATCTTGACAGTTTTTTAGTACAGAGGATTTTGATACATGTATGTTAATAAATACTTTTTTTTATCATTTATAACAATAATATTGCTTCATGCAAGTCTTTATAATGAAAAACTTGTTTCTGTAAATTAAAGGTATTTACATCAATATTTAACCATGATTCATCTAACTGTACGATTGTACTAATACAATAAACACTGATAACAATTTTAGAAAATGTTGCTATAAATAATAATACTCATTTGTTCAACTTTTTATTGTTAGAAAATGCAAAGCTTACTGTTCAAAACAACATAAAATCCAACAAATAGTAACTTTCTATTCGTTTTATACCAAAATTTGACATATTACATAAGAAAAGATGTAAAATATAGTCCTATTCTGAAAAACACACCACAGACATAAAAGTTTACGATACCCGAATTCCAGCTAATATTCAATTTAGCACCTCGCTTCGATGATGCATCAATGAAGATTAATATTGCGTTAAATTATCGACCCATCATTATTTTTCCAGAAACTAACTAGCAGTATGTTAGTCTCTATAAAAACAGGGACAATAAAATTTCTTGTTATTCATGTACTGATTTTTTTCCAGTGGGCCCTCTCAATTATATGTCAGTACCGTAAAACATTCAATAATTTATGTAAAGTTGTTGTTGTACAATTACAAGGTGGATAGCGAATTATACAGAAGGTTAGTTGTGCTAAAATGAGGCATTTTTCGATAAAAGTTGTTCTTTAAATTGTATTTAGTTATCATTTTACGTTCATTGAACACATTCTATATGCTTGGGGAATATGATCTGCTAGATGTAGGGAGTGCCCCTTTAAGTAGGAATAAACAATATGGTTTAAAGCGTGCCATTACCCTTACCGTACTATCCTGTATAAAACCTTAACACCAGATTGTGTATTGAAACGTTACCGAATAAACGATATGGATTAGGAGAAATGGTTAGCAGGCTTTTTTTGTTTCGGCGAAGCAGTAATAAGCTCGCTTTTGACCGGAAGTTTGGAACTTTTCAACCGCCAGTGAAATGACAAATAGACTGTATAACATTTTTCTAATTGAGAAACTTACGATTTACTGCACCTCTTAATTGGCTAATGCCGAATGAGGTCAATAAAATACGTGTTCAATCTTCCTTGAATAGGTTTATGATTTATTTAAGTAAGTAAATAATTCATATCTATCAACAATATGTTGCTGCCGCCAAACTAATGTTGATTATAAGTGTAGAGTAATTATACTTTCTCGGCTAGTGAATAACAGTCAATAATTCGAGTATCATATTTGATAAGAAAAACAAAGATTAAGTTTGTTTTCCTGATGCACATGTTACGGTACATATTTAATTAAAATTGGGAATTTGTTGGCAAGTGGCTGCTTAACTCAGTCGGTAGAACACTCACTCTAATATTTCTGTAAGCGAAGAGCCGTGGGTTCGGTTCCGGATATAGGTTTACTTCTTTTTATTTATTTTTTCTATAAAATCTAGCTATCAATTGCGTTCATATAATCAAAATTACGCCGATCATCATTTTTAAAGATAGTTCTTGTTTCCACATACGTTGAGATCTTATGATGATTTGTTACTCTATACAGATTGCGATGAAGTTAATTTTGGATGTTTCATCAGCGGAGAGAGATGGAGTTTTCTGTACTCGGAGGCTTTGTCTTGTTTATATATTCCCATTTGCCGTCTGAAAGGACAGTATATAAGTATGGTTTTTAAAAGGTAAGTATGAGAAATTGTTTGCTTTGAGTTAAAAAACTACTGGTGTCTAAATGTTCGATAAGTAGTCTACCAATCAGCTGCACATAATTTAAAACCAAACAACTGCAGTTTAAATGAACATTGCATGAATATTTAAAAGACGTCATGTTCTATGTATACATTTAATACATGTACGTGCAGCGTCTTTGTACCTTTGTAATGATATCCAAATTGTGTAGCTTATATTGAATGCAAGCTTGAGTGAATGTCTTATTGTTTATTCTGTTTTTAAATGACATTTTATGTAATAGTCCCGTACTATATTTCGCGTACCAGACGATACCCTGGCAAGCAAAGGTAGTACTGTCATACGCGAATGGACCACTGCAAAAAGTTAGAACTGAAAAATAATTATCAGTTAATTTCCTATAGAGATCATACCATGGGAATATTATGTAGAAAACCGAGATATAAATATGTTTTATGAATGTCTACATCATAGCATTGTATGTAAAATGTTTGTAATATTCCGACAATTTTCAAGAGAAGATTTCTTGACGAGTCCTTGTAGACGTGGTGCAGCTACATGCTATTTATACATTTTGTTTTATAATAAGTGTATCACTGCAGAATCAGAACCTGAAAAATTCATTTCAGAGTTCTGAAAATGTTATCCATATTCAAATATGAAAATGTTTGAAGTGTTTTTGCTGTTGTGGCATATGTCACAGTATGATGACAACTTTGTGTTAAAGCAACCGAATCTATACCTTAATGCCTTTACCATACCTTCTCTGACAAATATGGTCAACTGTGAAGAAAACACACGTGTAGTATTGTGGTGTAATGCTGTAATTGTCTCAAAATATTCTTTGAAACCACTTGTAACTAGGAAATATTTGCAATAACCTAAGCATTGCGTGTCTTGCAATTTTGTGAATTCAAAGACATCTTGAGTTTAACTCTCATTAACAGACTGTAAGATACTCAATATAATTTATAATGATTGCTATTTTACTGTTTGTTGCTCAATGATTTCCTAAAGTAGAAAATAAGTTTTGGCAATATGAAGTCACGCAAACGTTTACCAATTCTCTGTAATACTAATATGAGGGAAACTTCAACAACAACACGTGTTCTTCTTTATGATTTATTTGTTGTATTTTTCTGTAATACTAATGTCTGATTTTTAAATTTAACAGAATCATGGAAGGACGATACGTTACACTGTTTTATAAGTATTATAAGGTTTATTTCGGCCGGTCCAGCTACTACCTTGAGAGCATCAATGTAAACGTATACACAGAAATACTTGGTTATGGTAAGAAAAACAAGTTTCTGTTTGTTTCTTAAAACAAATAATACAACAAACTACCACTGGTATCAAATTTAAAGATAAAAGCAATTGTTAGAATAGAACAGTATTTAAAAACAGAAGATCTGTTTGTTTCGATATATGATTGAAATGAATGCCCTTTCAGTTGTTTCTTCTAAGTTTATGTAACAACACAGTTATTTATTCCCGTCAGGAGCCCCACAATTCCCGACCTTTTGGCTATGTGTTTTTTATCTCAAAACATATCTAGACGTTGTTTTTTAGCTCACCTGAGCTGGCTCAGGGTGAGCTATTAGGATCGATGAATGACCGTCGTCCGTCCACACTTAGTTCGTTAACACTCTAGTGGTCACATTTTTGCCTCAATTGTCACGAAACTTGGTCAG
>JAUMHA010275254.1:0-14989 GCA_032359765.1 Saxidomus gigantea | reverse complement strand
TCTGTATCATTCGAAAGCTAATAGCCGAACCACTGTACAAAATGTACATTATTCTTGGTTAACTCTAATCCAAACTTTTGCCCATATGGACAGTTCAGATCATAATCAAGTTGTACATCTATGAATTTAAATTAATTTATTCCAAGGCAGCAACAGTTACTGTATGACAAACCACAATAATTTAACAATACATGAACAACAACAAAAAATTTGCTCCTACAACTTTCATGCTGACACTTTGTAAACATACCATCTTGTAAATGAACTCATACACTAATACTGTACATTATTAAAAATTAATGACATTTCATTCTTGACACTGATTGGTTACTGAGATACAAGTACTGTTAGACTATAACTCTACATAGACTTACTTGACAGTGTCTACCCAGTCTTTTTCCATGTGTGTATAGTCTGGGGTGGCTCTGATGAAGTCCTCCACCATCTGAAATACATAGATAAACATAAATACTTGCGGGGCACTTGTTTTAGTTGACTTTGTAAGGTAAGTATACTATGAGTTTTAGATTCCAACAGGATTTTTGATGTTTTAATTAACATTCAAGATGTGCTTATAACACAGATTTCATGAGCACCTATATAGCACTTCTTATTATTAATGTGATCGAAAATGATTACACTTTTTTTCCTCTTGTTTAAAATGACTATAAACATGAACATGCTGGGTTTTGAGCAAAGGGGCTAGCACATTACCTGTAAAGTTGCTTACCTTGAGAACTGAACCTTTTCTTTGATCTTCTAGCTGTCTGTCTCTCATTTCTCTGGCATATACCCTGTATATTTCTAACAACAAGTCACCACATGCTATCTTGATGTCGGCTGCTTCACGCTGTACTGGCAGTGACATTCCTCGTATCTGAAATGGAAATGGTTCAGCTAATATGCATGCATTATATTTACTTTCAATGGTACTACAGTCTCTATAGGATGTTGATAAAAACAACTAGAAATGTGTCCACAGGACAGGATATGGCCTTGCTATGTGCTTTCAGACACAGAAATGTGCGGCTTGCTTCAATAGGATTTTGTCGTTCACACATATTTATCTTTAGCATACAATCTCTTAATTATAGTTACAAATGTGCACACTGTTATCTCTGCTGTGCACATACAACTTGTTCTTGCACATGACACACTGTCTTGTGCCAAATAATTTCTAAATACCATCATGTATAACATAGTTGTTGACTGGAAACAATTTTCCAAAACACAGACACACTAAAGCATACATGGACAGGGGTAACAGTTTTAAGTAACCAGCATATTTTATTAGTACCCAGTTGTGAATATCTTATTCATTTGTCTTCCCCAGACTGTCCTTTCAACCTACAAAACTAAGAGTCTATGTAGTCCTCAGTGGTGCAGTTCATCCACCAACCTATACACAAGTACAAGTGGTGAAACTGTTGACTCTCTCTCTCTCTCTCTGTCTCTCTCTGTCTCTGTCTGTCTCTCTCTCTCTCTGATAGTCAAACTACTGTAAGTGTCATGACAAGGCTGATGGATTGTAGCTCTTTGTCCAACCTTGATGCACTTTTAGTTTGACACAGCGTGGTCTCCTTTCTTACACTATTTAAATACCTTAAAAAATACTGCTTGTACAAAATGATTCAATTGTAATTTACCTCCTGTAATGTGTACAGTGACTGTATGTCAGTAAGAACCTCTTCTGATGTAGAACATGCATCTTTCAAAACAAGCATACCCTAAAAGAAAAATATTATGACCATGTGAAAATAGTCCGCCCTACAATATGATGTGGTGAAAGAGTGTAACAAACTAGTACTGTTACTAAATCCAGAACATGCAACATAGCTTAAATACGTATGAAAAGTGCCAGTAGCTACTTAGTTTGTAATAGGATTTTCAACCATATTTAGGTTATTTTTACAGGCTAGCAGTTTACATAACCTGGGAAGAACCAGTACTTGATCCCTATCTTCTGTAAGAAACTGACAACTTTCTCACATAAAGAGACATGCTTGGTAGCAGGACTTGAACCCATGACCCTCAATCAATGAGAGGTTACAGTGATCTCAAGTCAGAGGTTTACCTTTAATCAGCTAAACGTTGAAAATGGACATATCCACATCTTTCTATTTGGACAGTAACATTAACTGGATGGTCACTACAAGTTCATAGACTGAAGAACAACATGTCTGGTTCATGATCTGACTGCACTAAAAACTAACCTAACTTTAATTGTGCAGAGAGAGAACCCATTGATAATTATCAATTACATTCACACCATTCAAGTGAACACAATCATTATAAAAATTAATCTATATACCTGAAGATAGTATGTATGCCTGATCTCAACCTCCAGTGAATCCTGGGCCATCTTCTTCAATATATCAGCATGTTCCTTCATCAATGGCAGGGCCTCCCTCTTATACCCCATCCTTACAAGCCGGGATATAGCCTCGTCAAATTTCTGTGAAATGAGAAAACAAGCTTTTTTCATAAAAAGGCTTAGTACTGGTGCAGTCTTTTCAAGACTGACTTTTTGGTTGTTCACATCGAGGCTCAAACACAATAAATAATCCAATATCAAGTAAAGGCAGGCTATGGTAGCTATGTTTTCAGTATTTATGGTTACCTACCTCACAAATTTCATGGACTCTCTTCATCACAAGTGGGTCATTGATATCTGGGTACTCTTCTTGGATGATGGCCCACTGGGTACCAGCCAATCTATGTAAATGTAAAAAGATCATATAGGATTACTGGAAACACAGTCTACACAGTTTTATCCTCATCTTGAAATGTTCACCTAGCATTTAATAATACTATTTACACTGAAAGTTGACATGTCCATTTTTAATTTTTTTAGAAGTTTAGTACAAATGTAGCAGTTAGAAGATCAGATTCTCATTAAAGTTAGTTACCAACGACTCATTTCTGTGTGCCATTATATTGAATTTAAACTTGCTAGTATCAGTAATACACAAAATTTCTCAATGCCTCCTCCAAACCCTTCTGCACCCCTCCCTCTGCTTAACCAAATATTTCTCTACAAATATTGAAATTTCCTAAGAATTGTCAAAACTACACCATTAAAATTAATATACTATAGTAAACTTCATATATAACAAACTCAGCGGGACAATTTAATTTTGCTATATTCAGAGTTGTTATATATGGAGTTTACTGTATATGAATTTCTAAACAATCTTTTATCCAACCTACCTGGCTTCAATCATGGATATAATGAAAGACAAAATGCTGGCCCTATTGGGTCTTTCATCCTGAATACGAAGAAACTCATTCAGGGAATGCACCAATATACCACGGGCCTGAAATAGAAGTAATGTGATATATCAGTTCTAGGCTCTAATAACAAACATCTAGACTACAGATATGCTTTCCAAATTAAATGTACCGTAATTAAAGGCAAATGAGTCAACAGAGTCACAACATATGTGTACTAGTGCTATGTCTATAACAGGCGTTTTTATCAGTTTGTATGCAAATGGCACAGGGCGGAAAATATATGTAGCCTGAATGGAAGTCAAAAACAGTACCCTTTGCTCTCAATGAAAATGCTCTACCAACTGAGCTTCCCTGCAATTTGCACATGCTCTCCCTCTCTGTACAATTAAACAATATACCTTGACGTAATGAAAAAGACAAATACACATGTATTCATGTACATGTAACATGATGTTCAAGCATGTGTGTCTTCGAATGGCATTTTTTTTTAAAGAATTAAATTTTCCAACAGAACTATTACTATGCAGACAAAAAACAAAAAATCTTGAAAAAGAGAAATGAGGTATACATGTATAGTTCTACTTACAACTCTCTTTGCATTTCTATTCTGATAGTCTTGTAAGGTTGCGTTAGCCATCAGCATGGTGGTCTCGTACCAAAACATCTCATCTCCATAGTATAAAGACTGCAAAGGTCAATCAGAATATCTTACTGTAAATTAGCTAATATTCACGATGATTAAATTTTCACTATTTTTAATGAATTTCCTACTTTGAAAATTTAAAAATCTCGTGAAAGATTCATTTCACATATTGAGATTTAGTATTTAGAGAATTCTCCTTTTCATGAATTAAAAAATTTTGAAATTCACGATCGAGTCTGTCTTCTCCAAAATCTAGGAATTATCCAAATACAGTAACTGGAATTCCGTGACAGTAAGATGGGGAAACTTTCTAACAAGTATTGTACAGGAAATTTCGTCAATAGTCTGTCCTTATTTGAGTCTCTGATCTTTTTCCTTTTTGGAAAGTTATTCAAATATAAATGAACTTTTCTGTATAACTGGTGATATTTGTTGAAATTTATTTTTGCATATTTCATGGTTCTCCTTATGCCTTCAATTCAAGACATCATAAATTTAGTGACATGAAAATAACACTTGATCTGTATAATGCCAGTCTTTGTCCTTTTTGAAGTTACTGACCTGAGCTTTCTGGCAGTAGTTGATAGCCTGTCCAAACTGAGCTTCTTCATAAGCCAGTGTAGCCATAAGGTACAGGGCACGAGCCTGTAGTGGGACGTCATCAAATGAAATGCCTGCAGAATGAGCTTCAATGAGAAACTCTCTAGCACTCTGGTAGTAACCCTAGTAAATACAGAATATAAATACACTGTAAATAGGTACAAGTTTGTAAAGATTTATTTCACTCATTTTTTCATATCAAAATGTTAAATCTTGCTATGCGTGTCTTGAAAAAGCTTAAAGAAGATCAT
Source organism: Saxidomus gigantea (assembly GCA_032359765.1). Lineage (NCBI taxonomy): Eukaryota > Metazoa > Mollusca > Bivalvia > Venerida > Veneridae > Saxidomus > Saxidomus gigantea. Next base: position 10,261 of record JAUMHA010275254.1, on the reverse strand, counting down.
GAGTCAGTTCAGGTCTCTTTTATCAGGAATTTATCATCATTGCGAATTTGAGAATATTTGGAAAAATCTGGTATGCAAAATAAACTGAATTAAATTCTAACAGAATATATAATTACAGAATGCACAAGTAAAGTCCATACCTGTCTAATCAACACCTCCGCTGTATCAGTCCATACATCTCTGAACTGTACCGCACCCAGCACCTTACCCAGGTGAGATTCAACCTTGTCCTGAGACTGAAATAGACGAAAGTCACATGTTAATGAATTACTGAACTTACATTAAAAAATCACATTCTACTGAACAAATATTTCTTATTTACTAAAATGACACTTGTCTGCACGAATTAACTAAATTAAAATGACGTTTTTAGCATAAAATTGAAGAAAAACTGTTTTAGCGAGAAACATACGTAGTGTGCGACGTCATTTTATTGACGTCATCGTTACTATAAACAAGTGGTAATGACCCAGTCAAAAGCAACATTGCTAACGTCATGTGTATTTTAGGGCCAACTGAATGCACTCTTACAAATAATACCGCACTGTGCGTATTTCACGTACACATAATACAGATTTTTTTTCTGTCAGGCCATATTTGATGGTTGAATAAAAGCTGTATTTTTGACAGAATATTTATAGGTATATAATGAAAGGAAGGGACATAAGCTTGAATGAAGATTTTACCTGATCCGTTTTCTCAGTTGCCTGTCTCTTAGATAACATACTGCGGGTTGACTGTTTGGCCTCCGCGGCAAGTTTAGAAATAGTCTCTCTAACTCTCATCTCCTCCTTGATCACCTGTGCCTGCTTCTCCTTCCAGAAAGCTATTTCATCTCGTGATCTATATGAATAGTTATACATTTAGTTAGTCAATGTTTGCACTTCAGAACTGACCCATAGAAAGCCAAATATCAGACACAAACAAAAAACCCTTAAAGCTGTTAATTCATAGCTGAGGTAAAAATTCCCAAAAACTTAATTATAATCCCTACAATGTATTCAGATCTGAAACATCACATTGAAGCTTAAAATTAATAAAATAAAAGATTTACTAAAAAAATATGAATTTCTGCATTAAATACTTTGAAATTGCATTTAATTTAAAAGCTTCTGCAATGCTTTTTGTCATTTTGTGGTCCACCTTTACATGTAACAGCAATATTTCTATTATCATTTATTGAACTTTTACACCCAATAAGTGAAATTTTGATTTAGTTTTTTACATCCGTAACTTTCACTAAATGTTTAAAATTTCATGTTGGTAAGTACAGTTTACAAGACTTGGTCAATAATGATGTGGAAATTGTAACAGATATAAAACATATACTGAATTAAAATCGTACTTGGCCTGATCATTATCGCTGATATTGACTGGTCCGCATATTTTTTCATGGAATGTATATCCATTCATAAGGTTAAGCTCCAGGCAGACTTCTAAAGCACGGGCATGTATGAGAAATTTGAGCGAGTCATGCTGTAGCAGATCTCGTGACAGAAGATCCTCGAAAGCAAGAACTGGTAGTGTGAGGTGATTATATCCGATCTCTTTTAACTGTATCACCATTGACTCCAGATAGTGTAATGTCAACATCTGAAACCCGAAAGACACTAAGATTAGTGACAAAGGACCATACTTCAGAGTAAATTTGCTGTAAAGCTAATGAACAGGTATCTTTTAGTCAATACCTGAAAATGTTCAGAAAACACACAAAATTCCAGTAGAACAAGAAACTAAAATGTAGTCTCAGATGCCTTTCTTAAATATCATGACATAATTATCACTATAACAATCTTTTTGAAAATCATATCTGGATGTTGCAGTCTAGCTGTGAGCTTCCAGAAATGCTTGCCTCACAGGTGAGAAATGTATCTGCTTATTCAATATATCCAAGTGAGTAATGAACTGAGAATACTTACAGGTTTAACTATGGTATGTTTATTGATGCCAGTTTCTTCCATCATCTCATGTTTGAAGGCCTCAATAACCTAGAAAAAGAAAGTACATTGTTTTTGCCAATGACAAAGATGTCAGTTAAATGTATTACATAGTAAAATACTCAGTGCAACAGAATAACTGAACAATGTCTCTACAAGAAAAGTTGCATGTGCACAGGTATTGATGATGTCATAGCTAATCACACAAAACATGAGCTGAAACCCAAACTCTGCTTTTGTTCATACTTGCCTGTTTAAAGTTTGTCTGCAAAACATGCTCTGTCAATATATATTGTATATCAATCACTCATGAACCACTTTTATGACCATACTAATCACTTATGAGAGAAAGAGCTAGCAACTTTTACTTTTACCATTTTACAGCTAAATGGATGAAGGCATATGTATAGCATTTTATCTTGCTAATACTCAACTAGAAGTGTGAAAGACATATCTACCTCATCTGGAACATCATACACAGCCCATTCTTCTAGAGTATTTGGAATCACATCTAATGGCCCTTTTCTTTTAGGTTTCTCCTTCACAGGGGCCTTCTCAGCTCCTTTATCTTTCTTTTTAGCTGATGCCCTGGCATTGTTATTTTCTGAAACCTGTGGAGGGTTCTTAAGGATCTCCTTCATAGTTGGACCAGACACTTTCACTGTTACCTGTAAATGTTGTTTTCATTTTACATTGTATCCTGTGACTATATGAGTAAATGTAATCAACTCTTTCTATTTTAGCCATTATGCAGTGTGACAGTCTGAAACCCATAGTATGGTTAAGTATATAATCATAATTTAAAATCTCTCCATTCTGTACAGTCAAACATGTGTTAGGGGTCACAGGCACTGTTGTAAAATTTCAAACAGCTAGTTTTAAACTATATACACATCTTCCTGGCAACTTTAGTGCTGTTTTGATGCATCCCCTTGTTTGGCACTTAATACAGGTCTGACTTTAATTTATTACTATTTGTGGTGTCTATGGCAAATTTCTTGATAATAGTTTTGTTAAGAACATGTGAAAAGTTAATCTTATACATGTTCTCAACCAATAGGGATAGAATGATGCATACCTGCCACAGTTTCATGAGATATGCATGTGCCATGAGGAGGAAGTCGGCATACTGGGGCACACCTCTACCAACGATCTCTGCAAGAAGTATATGGGCACGAACCAGACCATCTAGGACCTTTACGTCTGTAATATCCTGTATCTTCAGTGAGGTATTGGTTGGTAAGACACCTGTAGTGAAATAAATATATTACAGACAACATACAGAATTTTTGCAATTTCTTCAGTATTCAAATCACGCTGTATTGGGCTAAATTCAGTGGGGTCCTTCTTGCCCTTGTACAAAATAGGTTTTAGTAAGACTGTTTTAAATCCAAAGGGAAAACAAAACAGGTTCAAATTGAATTTCAGTCAATTTGTAGCTGTCACACATATATACTGTAATGTTTTGTTGAGTTAAGTTTGAAACTGTTCATTGTCCAACTCAATTTAAGTATGTTTTCATCAGAAAACTTCTTTGTTGAAAAATTGGTCACAAATACTGATATGAATGTCCATTGCCACAGTATTCCCTTTATTTAAGTATTGGATTTTTATTCTACTGCTGCCATGCAACCAGTGACTCACCTATGATTGCCTCTCTGGCCTGAGGAACAATGCCCTCCGCATTAACCTCACTTCCTGTCTCACTGCCATCACCTTTGGCTTCCTTTCCCTTGCTGACCTCTTTTGGACGCTCCAGCTTGGCAGATGGAACTTTAGGTTTTGAAGGTGGTGGTGCCCCCTTCTGGCCTTTTTTGCCTCCTGAAAGTTACAGAATACCAAATGCACTCTTAAAAGTTATTGACGAAACTACATTTCATATATACACCAGAATTTCTATTACATACATGTATATGTTTTAGTATTTCTTATCATTTGTCTCATGGATAAAAGAGCAAATTTACGTTTTCTTTTATACATTAAGTATATAGCAAGAATTGTCACGAGAGACTTGCTGCGTTAATATAGCACTCTGGATCAATAACCCACAGACACTGTACCCAAATTCCTGCATCGGTAATCAATTTTTCACAACACCCTGAGGTTTAAAACTTTGAACAGTGTTTCATTAAATTACTGAACATTGTTAAATAAGTCATATGCCTTAACTCCATTTTAACTTACACAGGTCTATTGCAAGACTACAGCAACTTTAACATAAAAATTAATTCCTGAACAGATGGATATCTGAGTAGAACTAGAAGATTCAGTGAAAACCAGTGAAAACAACATGAATATCTGTGAAAACAATCAGTGAAATATTCAGTGAAAACAATAGTCCTACCTTTAGTAGCTTTCTTGGCCTCAGCAGCCTCTGCAGCAGCCTTTGCCTCTGTAGGTGATACAACAATCGTGATACAACATTACACAATACAGTTACTGATCAACATAATATAACATAGTCACTCAGTGTCCGTAACAGGATACAACTCAAGTCATACTCTGTCACTATTTCACCTGATCACATAAAAATGTTGCATTCAACTTCATTATAAGGAGTTTTCTAATAAACTAAGTCACTGAGTGCATAAAAGGTTATGGTTTGTAGTGGAAGCAAAAGTCGTTCTTTGCTACCTTGTAACTGACCAATTAAGAAGTTGCAATAAACAAACAAGCTGCATTTTCTAATATGTAATGGCAAAACATTTTAAATTACTACCGGTAGACTAAACATAATGATCTAAATTTAAATCAAGAAGATTTTCTACTTTCACTACCAATAAGACAATCAGGAAATAAAAGTTTGGAAAAAAACTAGTTTTGAACTTTAAAATACCAGTACAAATGTACCAACTGCATGCAGTAATTTTATGTAAAATGAACAAATTTCATCAATTTCAAAAATTAACAATGGATTCAACATATTTCAGAAACAGTGAAAATTGGCGGTGCACAATATCTATGAACTTCCGGTGTAAAATTCTATATTGGAATAACAAGCCATCACCTCTATACAGGAAAGAGACCTTTATAATAGTGATGGGGTGCCTAGGATAGGAACACACAGGTATATAGCCAATCTCCTCACACAGACCACAGATGCTTGGGGTTTGAACCTCGCCACCTGCTCCCATACTGATTGCACGTACCGGACATAATAATATAAATACATCCCGTAAAACATGGGATCAGTAAGGAAGCAGGTGGCAAGGTTCATACCCCAAGCACCATTGATACAGACTTGTTCCTTCCTTTGTTCCACTTCATGTGAGCTATAATTTATGCTGTTGTCTTAACGTATCTCTATACAAATATATTCAGGGTGAAATGCAACACAGTTGTAACTTAAATATAATGCAGAAAGATTTATCGTTTATCACTGTTTTGCCCATAATCCCTGATATACTGGGAGAAGGGAAGCAACAAGTCTGTTGAAGAGATTGTTTCAAGGCACAAAACAGTGAAATATACAGTAACTTTAAAATTCTTTCTTAGCTCCTTGGGAGCCCTAGAATCTGTTTTACAAATACATGTTTGACAAATCTGACGCCTATATAAAGCCCAACACACTTTTCCAAATCAATGAATGAAGCAGTGAACTTTTAAAAAGTTATATTAATTTCTTAAAATACAGTCAATTCTGTGTTTCCAAATAAAGACAAAAACTGTGAAGACAAGCAGGGAAAAACAGCGCACTATGAGCTCTGTGAATAAAGATGACTGATTATTTTTTACTATTTTAATGACTGGCTAATGACAAAACAGATTCTAGGTCTTTTTAAGTGCATATTGCATGCTTTCAAAGAGAAAGTGACGATGCACAGCCATACTTATGTAACTCAGCAAGTCCATACAAGCAGCCATATAGATGTAGCAGTATAATGCACAATGTCTTCAAATATGTGCAAAGTACATTTGGTCAATGTAGAATGCCTTTGTTAAAAAATGAACCTGCAAGTTTGTTCACCCATACTTCAGAACTTGTAAACAAGATGATGTTTTTTCTCCAATTTTGCCATTACATTGTGAGAAGTCATTGGCCTGAACTTTATTTTTGTCTAAAGACTCTATGTAAATCACTTCCCCCTCTGCTGAAAACAAACACAAGTCTGGCAGTTTCAAGATAATATTTCTCCAAGGGTTCCTTCTTGATTATCACTTTGTAATTTCTGATTTGACTTGCAGTTAATAGCAACTAATATTCAATGTTAATAATTAGACTTCGATGATAAAGACCCTACATATACATATGCATGTAGAAAGCATGCTGAGTTACAGATCTTCTTTCATCCTGTGTAAATGCTACAAATCTTACCTAGAATGGCAGCTGAAATTATCACTTAACATGATTAATACTGGTCACAAATATTTACAGTAATGTCTCATCCAGCCCCTGGTATCAACAGAAAAATGCCCTACCTGGTAGTCTCAAAAATATCATATGTATACAGGAAAATCTGGTTTAACCGCCAAACTGATGTAACCGGCATGAACAATTAGTCCGACATGGTGCCGAGTATGAATATAAATATATAACTATCCCTTAAATGCTTACATGAATTATGTAGAATTTAATTGCTGGACTTGATTGACAAGTGAATTAGCGTTTTATTCTAGCAATACTATTTTTATGTTAACTGTAATATAATGCAGTGTTTAGACACTGAAAATTGTAGAAGAAAAAAAAAGGTATATTGTGTCAATAGTCATTAAGACTATGAACTGCGGAAACTTTAGCTCCTAAATCCTTCTGTTTCAAGGTTACAGTTTCAATTTTCACTAATAAATTGTTCACTAATAAAAATTACATATTTTGGTTTGCAACTAAGGTTTTACTGAACATTGAAAAACATGCCTGCTTTTACAGCCACAAACATTTCTGCAAAGTCTTACTTGTGCATTACAAATTTGTGAACATCAAATTGAGGAAGTACATCTGAATATTGAAACCAATATTCTTGTTACGATCCCTGACGAGTAATAACTTCAATGATCAAAATGTAACAACAATTACACTTAATTACCTTCTTCTTTCCTGGCATCAATTTCTGCCTGCATATTCTGCATGATGTCTATAGCCCACTCAACCTGGTCAGTACAATCTTCCAGTGGGAAGTCTTTTACACATAGCCACTGTGCAAACTCTAGCAACAGCTCTATCTTCAACCACTCATTGCTCTGACTCTGTGATTATAAATATTTAAAATGTAAACTTTTTGTTGAAAGGCACAATGAACAAGCTCTAGTAAACTTCTATACCCTCTTGTTCAGATAATTTCGTTAAAACTGCTTAAATTCCTCGCCCATCCGCTCCCCTGCCCCATCCCACATCCCCCCAAATAAATACCATCTGTAAACTTACACCAGCTATCAGATTATCTAAAGACAAAGTGTTTTTATTTACAGGTTTTGTTGTATAAAAATATTGCAGAACACTGAAACCTAAGAAACTAACACTTCTCAAAATTATTACAATTTACTTACATTGAGTGCTTCAATAGCATTTTGGTAGGACAGAATTTGCTCAGCCGTCTCCTTTGACATGAGCGCCACACGTCGCCACATATGTGCCACATAATCCTCACTCTCGTCCTAAAATTAACACATAAACCTTATTACATCTTCGCTGTGTTAAATGCATCCCAGTGCACCATTTATAAATACATGTACCCCCAACATGTAACTTACAGACTAAGCAATTTATGAAAATGAAGTCTAGATTTCTCAGAAATTAATAATATTTTATACAGCTGAAATAATTTTACCTGTTGAATATGCTTTATTAACTGTTAGTCTACCGAAGGCCTATACTTCTAGGTCTGTGAGCAAAGAAGACTTATCATAGTCTACTTGATTTGAACTTTTAGCACCCCTATAAAACATTAATGGCACTGTCCAAATTGAAAGATGGACAAGTCCATTTTAGAAGTTAAGCAGGGACGGGGTTAATTAATGCATCATATATAGACTTGAACAATATATAAATGGAAATATAGACCAGTTAGAGTAGTAGTCAAAACAAAGTCATGCCTAATATATCCTCAAAGTTTTTTTGGACTCCTGTCTTACTGACATGTACAAAGCTGAACAAAGCTTAGATCTTTTCTAGATACATTTAAAGACATGTGAACTGGGTGTCTGTAATTTTCTGGTACCTGTGAAAAGCATGTGACAATGTGATATCTAGTCATAAAGTATTGACAAGGAAACAAACACCTGCTACATTTGTTGTGCAAACACTACCGTCTGCATGCTTTTGCAAACATTCAGTTACCTCCCTTGAAAGGAGAATATTCAAAATTTAACATTCTGCTTTGGTACTTGAATAGAAATGATTGAGAAGTATATTTTAAAACTGGTATAACTTGTGAAAACATTATTTTGAAACTCCAAAGCATTTGATCATAGTCTTTGCAAAACAAATGCCCTAAAATAATATTAAACATATAAGAATATTTCAATGAGAGATTTAAATTACAAAATTTGGTTTTGATTTGTTTCAAACAGAATATTTCTGTTATGAAAGATAATTTACATTTCGGCAAGAAACAAAAGTGCATTTCAACCAATGGAAAACATAGTAAATCAGTTGTATCTCTAAACCAAATCCCCTTTAAAAAATAATGAAAAAAAACAACACATCTAACAAAAATCATGAACCAACAACAAAATTAAAGTCAAAGAACTTCTGAAAGATCCCAGTATTATGTTGCTGGAAATTAATAACAAAATACCAAATTACTAAAAGACTTCAAGATACCTGAAACTGGAGAAATGCCCCCAAAAAGGAGATAGAATGTGATTGAATACCTGTCAGGTATTTGAATTGAGTGATGAAAAAGGCCTACAAAAATATCTGTGACCACAAAACAACTAAAATATATGTTTAACAACAAAGTCATCCATCTGTACACTTCAAACATTCAATTTTAGTGGAAATAATTACAAAATTGTACTAAATTACAGCTTGGCCTTGCAATATCAGGCCAAAGAAAAAATATTCTGTGTTTCCAGTCTCTTTGCCCAAACAATTAAGGTTGGTTGGTGGGAATTTAAAAAATATAAATTTAAAACACTAAAAATTGGTCATTTTGATTATTATCTTATACAAAAAGTTTGAGATCGGTAGTAAAAATTTAGTCAGTCGGGAGACTAGAACCACACATTTATAAATTTGTTTGGCCTAATGTACTAGGACATATAAGATTGTCCTATTGTAGTGTTCTTTTCAGTTGCTAATTGACTGTTTTGCAGTGATTTTAAGTACTGAACATTTATCTGACTGCTTAAGGTGTCAATAAGCTTTCACTGTAGTAAATTTCATTATCCAAAATCCTGAAAGATTTGTATCTACTAAATATTTTAATTTATGTCATTTTTCTGTTCAATGTATATTTCTAATGGATTTTTTTCTTTTTACAGTAGCTTTTCAATGACAATCCTTTATACATTGTATACTTTCATTGAAATTACCTGTTCACTGTATAATTTCAATGAAAATTCTCTGCATACAGTATATTTTCGCTGAAACTTTCTGTTCACTGTATAATTTCAGTGAAAATTGTTTGTACATTGTATACTTCACTGCAATTTTCTGTTCAGTGTATAATTTCAATAAAAATTCTCTGTACATTGCATTTTCTTTCCACTATGAATATGTGAAGCATACATAAATCTATTTACAACACCACAACTATAAACTAACCCACAGATTCTCAACAGTTTCTAGACTGACCTCCAACTCTGTCTGCAGTCAAAAACAATTGGAAAATTCATTTTCATTTTTTTAAAAATAAAAATTGTCAAACAAGTATACAGGACTATCTTATGACAAAAATGCTGTGGTCTTTGTCAGAGAGTTTAAATCTACTCATAAGTAGCTTGGGCTATCACAGAAGATTTTCATCTGAACGAAATGGCCTATATTCAACAGTGTTCAAGTTAGACATTTGGATTTCCTATTCAAAAGTCAAAATTCATACAACACCCTATTTCTAAGGTACAATTTCAGATTTCTGCAAAACTTGGAAGGAATATACAAGTGAAAATGCAACATTGTAAATACTTCAGCCAAGTCTCCCTGAAAGTGGTCCATACACTGGAATATTAATGATGTTTTATTTTCTTACTAAGTTAGATAATGAAAAATGAAAACAATGGATGTTTGTTTTGCGTAACAATATTTCAATCTACAATTTCGACCATCCGTTTTCATTATTTACTCCTATACATTGACTGTAAGGAATATCAACATTACAACACAGGTGTGACATAAAGCACAATATTCTGGCAAGCATTTCTTATTCTCATATTCATTATCTACT
>JAUMHA010275032.1:0-14992 GCA_032359765.1 Saxidomus gigantea | reverse complement strand
GAAGCGCCCAAGTAAGTGTTTAAATGGCATTTACCTTATACACGACAATGCTCCAGCTCATAAAGCCAAAGACGTTACTACATTTCTTAACGGCGAAAAGATAAATGTGCTCGAACATCCACCCTATTCGCCAGATTTAAGTCCATGTGACTTTTTCCTATTTCCTCGACTAAAGAAAATGTTATCTGGTCGGAGATACAACTCTAGAACTGCGCTTGGAAGTGCAATTCATCAGTGTCTGAAATAGATACCAAGGGCAGACTACTCTGGAGCTTTCCGGCAGTGGATATGTCGATTACAAAAGTACATTTCTGTCGCTGGTGATTATTTTGAGGGGTTGGAATAAAGTAACGGCACATACCATTTTTTGCTTATTTTTTTTTCGCTTCATAACAAAACTGTTTGAAGTATCCTCGTACGTCGTACGTCCGTTAACATTTTCCTTCAAACGACTTCTCCTCTTAAACCATTAGGCCAATGTAAATAAACTTCAGGTAAATTTACGTTTTAACTAGTCTTTATTTGACTCTGTTTTAAGAAATTTGTGTAACTTACGCAAATGGTATTTGTATCTTATATATGTATATGTGTGTTTTAACCTGGATAAACATCAATCAATCAATCAATCAATCAATCAATCAATCAATCAACCAAGTTTCAAACTTTGCCTAGAGATTATCAGAAAAATTTCATGATGATTCGACTACTTAAAGAAACGGTAAATCAAAATTGTATTACCAAGTTTTCCCTTGTATTCATTTAGAAAAGTCATAGTGTTGTTACAACCTTATTCCTGAATATATTTTAAGTATTAACTTAAAGTATAATACACTTTTTATCAATTTTGAAACCGTTCCTTCATTGAAACACTGTTCTGTATCGCTTTGTATGAAGTATATTTATCATGTACATGGTGACTTCTAAATAACAAATTACTCATTAAAAGTTCATTAAAACTTTTGATGTTACGAGTCCAAATATTTCAAAGAGATATATGTAAACTTAAATATCTCAAACTTGTATCTGTTGTATTATTTTACATACTTGTCGTGCAGTGCTCTCCAGTATGAGACGGAGGACAGGTGCACTTATCCGGAGCAATACATGTTCCTCCATTGACACACGCATTGTTGCATATTGCTGAAATATACAATATACATAAACAAAGTACGCGCGAAAACCATGTTCTCTTTTGAATGCGAGAGAAAGACAAATATAGAAGAATATTATGGTAAAAGATGAAACGAAACATTTTACCAATTGGCATTCTTATAAAAATACGTACGTGTCTTGCACTGATATCCTGTCCAGCCGCTACAACAATCATGATAGTAACATGTATATGGTCTGTACGTCCTGCACCGACCCCAACCCCTGCAAAACAATCAGCGTTCTTTTAGAAACAGTGCACGTTCCTCATCATATGATACATGGAGATATATTATGGACACGAAAAAAGAAGTTTTAAAAATCGTAAGGTTTGTATCTAGTGTTATTGGAAATTATATGTATTATCAAAAGCACTATTTCAGTTTTTAAGTAAATTCAACATCAGATTCAGAAGATCGATGTCTTTGAATCACTTACCAGATTCTACAATGCTTGTACGTGGCGGCATAGCATGTTTTTGGGTAAATACAGTAGTTGTCCCTAAAATTAAAAATAACCATTTAAAATTTCGTTCTAGGGAATTTAGCTACCCAATAAAAGAACTTTAGACCTTGTACACTCGCTAAGGACAAGTGTCTTAGAGAGAAAAACCAGTATATGGTCCTTTAGACTCAAATCCTGTGATTTTTTATGTCTAATATTACAAAACTTATACAGTAACGGACCTTCATCATTTCATTTGAGTTAGGACAGTTTGTTATACAAATGCTAACGTGTAGAACACAATATAATATTTTTCCAAAGGGCAACTAATTTAAACTGTGAAAGCTCAATTAATAAGAACTTGTTTAAAATTAAAAATATCAAAGTTAAACGAAAAGCGAATAGCGGTATGCTCATTTGGTCGACTAGACACTTTATCGCCGGCCTAAATGGAAAAGACACATGAACAGTTGCGTGAAAAAAGTACTGTATATCTGAGTATGAAGATTATCGTTCAAATTTCTTTTAATTTTTATTCTCCTTATACTTCTAATCTTTCATCGTCCCATAAATCTTATTCAAGTTTTATTTTCCTTAAGAAAGCACTTGCTTGTCATATCTGTTAAGATTCCAGTGCAAGTGAATGATAACTTGCATGCAATAATATTACAAATATAATGTACATATATTTTTGAAACAATTAATGTGAATAAAGCTAATATAATGGGCGTTCTTCCAAATGTATTTTGTTTATAAACACTAAACATTTCAATTATATTTTATTATGATATGCGATTAAGTTTATTCAAGATTGATAACAAAAACACGTGGACATTATAGACACTTATTATTATTATGAAACATAATGTTCTGAAAACTTTCACACCAGTATGATAAAGTCAAAAGGGAACCCACAATCGTTTTCATGGAAGGGAGTTAAAAAAGCTATTATTTTGAATTATAGATGTCGAAAATCTTTGTGACTTATCAGTTCATTTGATAACTTGACATAATTCGTGCTCATTGAATGTAGTGTTATTATGGACTCGTTTCATATCTAGAAACTATTTACATAACACCGTTAAGTGTTTATATTTCAAATGATATAACCAGTCAACATTGTGTCAAGTATAGATATTCTATTAATTTATTTAGACAGTACAGTAACATGGAAATATTGTAAAGAGTAATTAAACAAATGAGTAAGTTTAAAAAAGTACTATTAATGAGAGTGAGCATGATGGTAACAATGGTAAATAATGACAATATTGTTTCGACCTGACATCGCCAGTGAAGATACAACGGAAGAAAGATGCCTAATATTCCTTTATTCTCATTTAACTTCTCAAAAATTAATTCAAAAATGCCTAGACATAGGGAGGCATGAAGTTTGATCATAGGAAAAGACATATGAATGTCATCGCAGTTGAATTGTTCAGTTCGTTAAGTAGACATACTATATATAGGCCCCAAAGCGGCCATCACACTCACATTGCAGCAAACTGAAAATTAAGCTAGCATTTATGAACTAATGATTATAATAACTTTAATAAAACAAAACAACGTGATACAAGTTTCATCGGTTATTATGTTTTATTTTTTTAATTCATGAATTGCAAGGAATATCGTGTAAAGCTACAAGCTCAATAAATTGTTTTACGAGATATCATAATAAAAAAAACATCGTTTCATTAATTCAGATTTTAGATAATAATTTTCCAAAGTCGTTAAAAACTACACAAAAACACTTTTTTAAAGATCTGAAATGCTGTTGTTTTCTTATTTTCTAAATAAATTACTTTGTCTTTTTTTCCTTCTTGACTGTTTATGATTCCTACAATGTACAATGCGTCGCTTTGCCAAATGCAAATATGTTATTTTCTATATAAAATGAACTTCGTTGTGTTTAAATCTAAGATTTTTCTAGTGTCGTTCTGTAGAAATTTGAATAAGCTGTAGCTACATTAACTGTCATTATCAAAATTTTAGGACAGCTTTTGCATTTTTGCAGCGCATTACAATGTAAATATAATATAACCAGATAAATACATCGTACATTTACCATTGACATTGAAACAAATAAATACGAGCACTGGTGTTATATATCTTTTCGATTTCTTTTCATCAGTTTTGGCACAATTATAAATCGTTCAATAACTAAATATAAACAATAAAAATCAGATTAAGGATACATGAACGTTCATACCCGAATGCAGTGTCTATTATCTGTAAAGCCGTGAAAAAAAATGTAATGTATATAAAAGGAGCCATTTGTGATTAAAACCAGTGTTACAAACAACTTAACTCTCTCTCCGATACTGCGCAATTTAATTTGTCTACCCTTATATACGTAACGTTATCATGTACAGACCAATTAGAAATTTCTTCCTCCTTAACGAGATTAAATATATGACTTGCATTTGTACAGGTGTAAGGTGTAAATCAAGTCCCTTACTCGTTCAATGTGCAATTAGTTCTCAGTAGAAATAAAGGATCTAAAACATAGTTTACACCGCAATCAACAAACTGTTTCTTGTTTTGTTAAACTGAATCAAATACATACATGTACATTGAAAAATATTTGTAAATACATTAGGGGTGTCTTGCAGTAAATCTCCGAAATTTTTATTTTGTAAAGTAACACTTTTACCACAAGAGTGTGTTGATAGCAGTGTGAACTATATTTTAATTATTTTTATTTCCACTGATTCTGTCACACAGTCTTTGTTCGTGAACAAGCAAGATAATATTTCAAAATATATCCGTTTTTCATTATGATATAATATATTATATTTTCCTTTACATGAAGTATTTGTGTAAGTATACTGCAAAATTGTGACATCCCAAAAAAGTGAAACATATTTGATATTAAAGACAAAACAAGAACAATCATTTTAAAATAGATGGTCGGCGCAATTTTGAGAATATGAACGCAATTGGTAGCTAGATTTTATAGAAAAAAAATTAATTAAAAAAAAGTACACCTAGACCGGGAATCGAACTCATGGCCCTTTGCTTACAGAGATGTTAAATCGAATGATCTACCAACTGAACTTAGCAGCCGCTTGCCTATTTCCTCCCCAACTGCAATTAAATATGTACCGTGACATGTGCATCAGGAAAACAAACTTAATCCTTGTTTTTCTTATCAAATATGTTTCTCCAATTATTGACTGTTATTCCCTTGCAGAGAATGTATAGTTACTCTACACTTATAATTAACATTAGTTTGGCGACAACAACAACATATTATTTTAAAATATATGAATATTTACTTACTTAAATTGTAATCCAATTCAAGAAAGACTGAAAACGCAAGAGTATTTTATTGACCTGTCTCATTACCCAATTTAAAGCAGGTGCCTTACAGCGTAAATTTCTCAATTAAAACAATGTTATACATTCTACTTGTCATTTCATTAGCGGTTGAAAAGTGACACCCCTGCGGACAAAAGCGAGCTTAATACGGCTGCGCCGAAAAACTGAAACAAAAAAATACATCCCACCCACTAAGGGAAACAGAGCGTACGTTAATGCATATTTATCTTATTGATCTATGTCCAGTAATAACGGAGACACCAGACAGCTTAATGCAGAGTTACCTGATCATTGTAGCAAAAATGCTGCTTTACAAACAATACAGACACATATTGGAATTAGTCTGAGCTTATACCGCAATATTTGAGTATAATGTACACGTTGAGTCTTTGTTTTGACCTTGTCGCTGATGAGAGCAGTTTTAACATACCAAGTGTAACCCAGTTGAACCATATACGACTGTTTAGGCCTTTTGCCACGGGGGAGGAACCAGCAAATCCGACACCGCTGGTGCGAATGGGCGTTCAATGTGTGGGCTTCCAGAAACGGATGTGCTAGACCAAAATTGTTGATTCAAAGCTAGGAGATCTTACGTTTTGATTTTCCTTACGTTTTCGGGTACTGTACTGAAAAAAGCGGAATGTAATACTGTGTGTGGGTTATTCGTCCACAAGCACAGGAATATTTAGAGAAATATATTCAAAATTGAATGAGCTATGACAATTCTCATGCAAACAATTATGATTAGAAATATAGTTGACATAGAAATTAGCGTGTTTATCGTAGATTATTTCCCATTTTGTACATTTGTTTGTGTTTATATGCACGTGTATCCATTGAATTATGACTACATGTATTAGACTAGTGTTGAAAGTACTAATCTGATCGAAATTTATGGGAGATTTTGACCAAATCTTTACGGTGCCGGATTCGCTGGTTCCTCTCCCGTGTTTTGTTCTTTCATGTTATGATATCCGTTAAATAAATGAACTTCATATGAAATTACCTAACTGATGAAGTCAAGTCTTAAAGATACAATTTAAAAGAAAAAGAAGTGTCATATATTTTTTTACAAAAGTCAACATATGTCTTAAAATATGTCATAAAACATGATGATTGGCAAGTAAGGTCTTCTAAACTTTCTAGCGACAATTGTAGAAATTTTTTCAAAGGTATATAGAAACTTAAAAAAAACTGAGTGGTCTTTTTGTTGTTTTAATGTTAACATCTCTGCCGTTTTGCAGAAGCTGCACTTAATTCTTACTTAAGTTTGAATTATATAACATGCATTAACCTTTTTAAAGATACAATATGGCTTAATATTGGGCCTTTAAATGGCTGTCTACTTGAAACAATTTCAACAGAAACCTATTTTAAACATAATTATGATTTTCTGACTAATAGCTACTTTTCAAAACAAAAACTTGATCGGTCGATGATAGACGGTGACCATAAGAATAACTATGTTTAAAGTTAAAATACTGTGATTATTTCTTGTCAGAGAAAACAAACATGCCAAACTTTTCGAAAAACTGTACTTACTTAAAGGTATACCCGGGTACGCAACTGTTTATGATAACACTAAAACCAATGCATGTTTGCTTAAAATTTGCTTAGCATTTCAATAATCTAACATTTACGATATACGCTATTCAAATCTATGGAAACGTTTACAAATGTCCAAGTTTCGGTGCTTTCAGGTTATAGCAGATACGGTAATATACATATAAAAAATATGAAAATAGGTACACATAATGTGAATGCATATATTACAAGAGGAAAACCATATCTTAAAATGTTTACGTTAGCAACTTCCTCAATGTAATCATTTTGATCATGAAAGCATTCGATATTTGTCATGACTATTCGTCTTTTATCTGATAAATAAATTGAAGTACCGTTTATCAAGTTCTGGTTAGATATGAAAGATATAACTTAGATATACCAGTTTAGACAAGTTCGGTTATTTAATTTTAAATGCCCTTGATGTAACTATTTGAAGTGGATATTAAATAAGTTCATGTAAACGTGATAACCGTTCGTTTATAGTATTAACCACACGACACTTTTGACGTTATGAGTCATTTTAAATACAGTTTAAAAGTTGCTAGATTTATTTCAACAGAAGATGAAATAGTTGCTTGAATGCAACATGCTCGAGAATAACGTATTTACATTTCAATCTGTAAAGAAGCAGGCCATATAAATGTTTCAAAAAAAGTAATCTTTCGTAGAAAGCATTGTGATAAACAAGAGAAGTATTTCAAATATAGTGCAGTGCAGGATCACGGATAAAATAATTAATTTCTCCCTTAAAAATATTAAATGTAGGACGTTATAGAAAATGACAAAGTAATGACAAAATAGTTGCTATAATGTAATAATCTCGAGAGCTTTTACCTGAATACATTCAATTTCGATAAAGTCAGATGCAGATGCAAATTTAAAATCATTTCTTGACCTAAAGGATGTCTATGGCTGCAATGCAAAAGCAGGTTTTAAAAAGTATTTGACAGTGTTTACACATGTCCGGAGTTCGGAGCTTGTGATAATAACATTAACTATACAAGGTCCGTGTGGTTTCCTACCTTCGCGTAAAAGCGAACGATTGACGTACTACACTGTATCCCTACATTCATCAGTGGTTTGTTTAGAGGTCATCATCATCTTACTCTACTGACAATGGTCGTCCATCTAATGACAATACAGTGTACTTCTTTGATTATAGAGTAAAGTTAGTCATAATGATAAATATGTCTCTCTAGTGTGTCCCATATTTGCATTAAATCTATCTCACTTTAACGTATTTTATTAGCTTGACAGGAGCATAGCTGTTAAACTATGACTTCTGATGAATAATTTTGATAGACGTCATGAAAGAGGAGTTCATTGAACACATGTTTAAGTACTGCCGGCGTACTTTTTATTATCTCCTAATATCACAATTTATAACGTAAATTCATTCGAGGGATTTAGTTGATATTTCGCACAATTATACATTCAGGGAAAGTGCAGTTTCACAGAACCGTATTGATAGCTATTCTCACATTTTGACTCTGGTCAAATACTGAAAACCTGGGTCGTGCTTCCTGTTTATTTCATATATTTCTACATTGTAATTACATATACATGTAGTAACATTTTTACGTATGTTTTAAAACCATTATCAGCTCTCTGGTGTCATTATTTCTGTGTTAAGGGCAATTATACGCAAAAGCGCCATTTTCCTTTTTAAATCTGGACGTCATATTGGAGCAAAATAAACAATATCCCTTCCCGTGCAAACTGACTGATATATCTAGATTGTGTGTTAAAGTTTCATTATGTCTGTGTAATTTGTGAAAATTTAGAACTTTGCGTGACCGTTGTCGTAAAAAAACAATACACGACATTGTTTAGCCTTTGAATAATGAAGATATTTTGCAGAGCCAAATAAAACCGAAGACAATGGTATGTTTTTTCTTAAGCCCAGAGTTAG
The DNA here is from genome assembly GCA_032359765.1 of Saxidomus gigantea. Lineage (NCBI taxonomy): Eukaryota > Metazoa > Mollusca > Bivalvia > Venerida > Veneridae > Saxidomus > Saxidomus gigantea. The sequence continues at coordinate 6,603 of JAUMHA010275032.1, read as the reverse complement.
CAAAACTTTACGATGGCAACTATACAATGTTTTGAATTTTGTGTCAAAAAAGGTCATTTTTTCTACTTGTTGGAATCTTTAAAATGCCGTTATGCCGTCTTTGATAGATATGTACTAGTATAGTGAATAAGCACAAGATCCCAGGTATTCTATTAAGAGCGCTACTTGTTTATAATTCTGTTGATATTTAACATGTAGTCGTATAAATTATTCCAATGACTTGGTCTGAGCCGAGAGGCACATCCGTCGGTCAAGCTTTCGTACGGAGCAAGACTCGAAAAGGATTGAAGATAACCATTTTGTATACCTTAGATATTGATAGAGGGCAATGAGAGAAAGTGCAGTGCGCAAGGACCATAACTCTAGCGTCAACAGTTTTAGTTACTGCTCTTTTGCACTTATTATTGTGAGCATCTTAACTCATCGGAGGTAATTAACTGATACTTCACAAGACAATAGAGGAGAATAAGAGAAAGTGCAGTGTACAGAAACCCTAAATCTAGTTTAACTATATTTAGTTAACGCCCTTTGTTACCTTTTCTAGCATAACTCAAGAACCACTTGGTACTTCATACAGTAGAACCTCGAAATACCGGTCGGCCTTCGGCGGAAGAAAATCAACCAGATGTTTTAGGTGACCGGATATTTGGGGGACCAGATTTTGTAATTTTCATTACTCTGGTCTTTCCTGTTTGCCGGATATACATTTATATGAATCCGAGGGTTCCTTTGCAAACATCATCGTTTTATAACAATTCATATTAAACATTTAAATTCACGTCAAAGTCCTTAAAACATAAAAGAAAATTTCATCATTAAGATCTGCAAAATGTCAGCTTGATTCCATGCGTACTTATAAATTGCCGTGAAGTCTAAAACCAAGGTAAATATTTGTTTAAAGTAATGTAACGTTGATGTCCTTCCGTTCAGCAATACACATTAAAACTGATAAACGTCGTCCCGTGATTTCATTTCCCCGTCTTTTGTTTTATCTAAGTTTCGAATTACTTTTTTAATATCGATCGATTTAAACAGTCTAACAATTATTATGATGAAAGCAAATTTCCAACGCATTTGTTATACATCGCATTGTTACAATTGTTAACAAAAGTAGAGTTTGAGACATGAAATAAACAGGAAAAAGATGTTGGTATCAGCGTATTATCAAGATAATTTCACTCGTGAACACCAAAAGTAGTTATTTTCACTTGTGGCTAACAGACGAGTAAGACGAACGGGACTTAAACCTTGGACGCCTCGCGTGTGCATACTGCTCCACACCAAACACATCAACACATCTAACTCCAAACCTCCTCTGCATTGGGCGTGAGATAAGACTCCCAGCAGATAGATCTATGGCAAGCCTAATACGCTAAAGGGACAACCAGAATATATGGATCATGTTGAAACGATAAGACAGAAAGTGCTTCATGCACACGATGTTGCTAGGCGGCACCTTGAAAATTGTACAAAACGAAGCAAAGCCGTGTATGACACCAAACAAGTATTCAAAGAGTACAATGTAGGTGATGTTGTGTGGTATCTGCACGAGACCAGGACTGTAGATGTGACTCTAAAACTGGAAAAGAAGTATGATGGTCCTTTACTGATAAAAGAAAAGACATCTGCAATAAATCATCTTCTCCGGCTAAGTGAAAAAGGACAGCAAAAGCTAGTTCACCATGATAAGATCAAGCCATACGAAGGAACGCACATTCCTAGATGGATCAGCAAACTAAAGAGAGGGCATCGAAATGCTAAAGAGCAATAGCAACATGAAAGAATAACCTTTAATTATTTAATAGCTATCATGATTTCATTGAGTTTTGGCTCATGTTGTTTAACAAGACTTTGATGTAAAATGTTATTATTGACAATAAACTATTTCGCACTATTGACTGTATTTTATTATCCAAATGTAACCTCAATTGTAACTTGGTAACCAAACGTAACTAAACGCGACCTGGCGAGTTGAGGACAAGAGAACGCTTATAAAGTCAAAGTTAAATCTAAGTTAACAGTGTTTAACAGTGTAACGTGGTAACTCAATGTAACTGAATGTAACCTGTTCAGTTGAGAACTGGAGATCGCTTAAGGTCGAAGTATTTGAAAAGTCCAATGTAAATTTAGGTTAATTGTGTCTAACCTAAAGTGTAACAGGGTAACAAAATGTAACTAAATGTAACCTGGAGAGCTGAAAACAAGACATCACACACATTGTTGCGTTATAACGAAATTAACTGAATTATATATATATAAAAAAATTGTAACTTTATGTAACTGAATGTAACCTGGTATTTCTACATTCGTCTGTTGTGCAGACGTGTAAAATTAAAGTTCGCGTTAACTGGTTGTTGTCTGAAGAGTGCGCAATTTGTAACTGTGAACTGTATGTGATTCGTAACCTTAGCTGGCTCTTTTGTAACTGGAATGTGTACAGTTAGAAACTGTGTATCACACCTGTAACCATTGATCGTGCGCGACTGGTAACTTTGATCCGATGATAGCCTAATACTGTTCTCGATATTACTGGGGATAAAACCTTATCTGAAACGGATATTATTCATAAAATATAAAAGAACATAAAAAATACGTCAAACCAAGCAAAGGAGATGCACTTATTCAAAATAAGAAGGCACAGGATATTTACAATTCCACGCTCTTTATATTTCAGACTTCTGGTCAGACTCGAAGGACTGTCTATAGGGGTAGGGCTTACCGTTGTAAGAGATGCAACAAAGTAGACAGGGAAGGGAGGAACGTTGCTCACTTATTTAAATACCATGTGACTTTAGACCAGGTACTCTTCTTCTGTTCCCTCGGCAATTTTCGCTGCCAGGACAAGAAGACCCTAATGGGGCACATCAGGCACTACAAGCCACATAGAGATAGCGTCCAGAAACAAGGCAGCAAAAATGGATCATACAGTAATCTTACATTGCTCCAGCAATCCCAGCAATGTTGTGAATGCTGACATGGAGATCCTAACCAAAGAAGAGTCCATGCTACGTGGACCCCCTTTTGGATGACGATTCCATCTTTGATGAAGAAGATGATGACCAGGATCAGCTACCAGTGAATGACTGGGTAGGCAACTCACGGCAAGTACCACCAGTATCCAGTGCTTACGGCATGGGGTTTTTATCCCCCGTAAATGTTATGGCCTGTCCACAGTCAGTTAGGCCAACTGCTGCAACCACTATGGTATTTTCTCCAGCCACTAGCATCTGCCACTCCCTCAATTAGTACCTTTCCTAATGTTTCGACCGGAGCTTTTAGCCAGGTTCTCGGCTCTTCTACTTGAAGTTCTGATTTCCAGACCACAACTTACGCGGACATCTTTTCTGCTCAGGCACAGGCATTACTACCACAACAGCAATTGGAGAGGAACCAGCTACACACCCCAGAGCTTGTATTGAACACTCCCCTCCGTGATGAGAGAGCTGATAATATTGAAGACATCATGCCTCGGCTATTGGGAGGAGTTTCCTCAGCAGACAACCTCTTTTTGGCAGAGTCCCCGGTGACGGAATCTCTCCCTACCATTTCCAAACAGGCTGGTTAGCGGGCTGCCGAAGAACCATGACCAGAGGGTGCAGCAAAAAGACACAGGGATGAGCTGCCCATTCCCACAGCAACTCCTGCTTTACATTTCACACTATTAGTTGATGCTATTGAGAGGTCTACCAAGGCCATCGTTGATGCTATTGACCGGAACAGCCGTGCCATAAGATGCCAGGACCAGAGCTTGAGTCAGATCGAGTCAGGATTAAATCGGATAGAACGTACATTTGACAGAAAGCTTGAACATCTAGCATCGGTCAAAAGGGATGAATCCAAAGGGAAAGAAAATAAGCCAGTATTAAAAAGTACTGTAAGCAAAGTACCCGACAGAAAAAATTGAACCGTCTAGTTTACAATTTGGAAGCATCTATATAATATATTATCGTTAACAGCAGTAGTAGAATTTAAAATAATCAACTATATAGCAAACATTACCGTTGGAACTTTATCAACATTAATGTAGGGACTTTATGTCTTGGAAGACTATCTTTTAGAATTAATGCACTTTTTGGATTAAGGCACCATTGACGTTTAGCATTAAATCTTGTTACTACTAGTGTTAGGACCTGTCACTTACCATTTATCTGCTTGACTTGAGGATTGCTTTGTTTTTATGTACATGTAAGCCTACTTCAATTGCTTGTTCAAGTGGGAAGACTGTATGTTCATCAAAGTTTGTTTAGTTGTCAGTCATGGATCACAAAACTGTTCAAGTATGTGTTGATCAAGCATGAAATACTGCCCATCAACATACAGCACCCCTCCATGTCCGTTTTATTCTTTAAAAGATTAGTTTACATTTTTCAGATGTCATCCGTTTACGTTACTGTTGTGTACAATCCGTTATTTGACCGTGTTCCGTCATTTTCCGAGTTAGAATGTTATTGTTATCTGTGTAAAACTGTCTAGAGCACTTTATCACATTGTTTGAAGGTATGCTAACCTTGTATTTGCTGTACAACTTCAGTTATTTTCAGTATTTTTCATGCCACGTTTCTGTGTACTTGAGGTAGCTCCCATGTTTATATTGCATTCTGGGATAGTTGCCCTTCGTACATGTAACGGTTACTGACAACTAAAACCTCAAAGATGTTAAAATACAAGACAAACTGCAAGTTCGTTCCTATGGTACAATGTACTCGTGTCTTAGTATTTTGAACATTGTTCATCTTAAACTTGTGTAAAATTCTATTTTAGCTAGCGAAAATTCTAAGTACAGTAACCAGCGTTCCGGTCAGTGACCTGCGGATCACTTGGTTAATGTGACCGATGTAACCCATTTTGACCATGTTTTGGGTTACTTTTTGGTGTTTTAGTATAAAAGGGACTATTTTTATCATTCTGGAGCTCAGTCGGTACAAAAATCTTGAAGGCAAACTCTTGTCCGTTTGATTCGGAATATGTAGACGCTCATTTTTAGTTTGGCTAACCTTACGGTTTACGGAAAAGGTTAAATAATAAAAACGGCTCGAAGTAATAGCTCACTTTAGCTTTAGATCTTCAATCGATCTTAGAATACATTTATTCTCTGCTTAAATCAACTTTTCATACATAGTATACTTGTTTTAACATTATATTTATTGTTATACTTCTCCGTTGCTGGTTTGACGGTGTACGTTTATATAGTCACGCTACTCTAATGTTAAAGCCTTAAAGGAACGTTTCCAATTTTATTAGTCAACCATCGTGGATATTTGCACTTGGACATAGTTATTCATACTAGTCACTGAAAGTTTGAGATCATTGACATAGTCTAATAGTATTGTTATTTGCCTGTTATGTGGAAAATAAAAGTTATGAAACTTAACAAGTCTGATTCGGTCTGAGCAAACTTACGGGATAATAAGTTCGTTAAATTGCGACACAACCTGTCCGTATGATGTAAATCTAGTTCAAGTTGTGATAGTGAGTCCAGTGTAGAAAGGTCGTCAGTCCGGGTCCAAAAATATTACACTGAAACCAACAATATTCTCTATTCCTTTGTGAGAGTCTGTGAAAATTAGATAATTGCCGACAAATATATTCACGCCTTCGGCACATCGACGGTACACCAGACAGCGACCGGATTTTCAGGAGACATATTAATAAACAATGAATTATTATATTATTTAATTTATTAATATGGTCTCCCAGTATGTAAGAGTATCCAAGATAGCGGGGTATGGGGTCATGTGTAATATTGAAATATTTACAGTATTTTCGCTATCATTTTGTTAGTAGATATAGCGTCATTATGAAAATGACTGCAAACAATGCCAGTTGCACAACAAAATATTTTGTGTTCCCCAAACAACACATGCGGTCTAATACAAGTGATCGCTCATGCTGCCTATCTAAAAACAAACTGCCATCCACGGTTTTGGTGTATACAGTAAAAACTGTCCGCTTGTTTTATGAATGAAATGTTATACGGTATGCAAGACTGGCTGCAGGACAATGGTGCTGATTGGAATATCCGGCTCTCGGGTATTTTATTCGACTCAACTCCGTTCATCTTTTTTAAAGATATTTCTGTTGTCATATAAATTTCTTTCATTGTAATGTTTTTAAATGTTTTTTCCAAATTAGACTTTTAGTCATTATTAACATTATGTGTCCTTAAACACTCCGATTACTATTAGGGGCGGTCGCAAAGACATCTTGGAAGCAACAACCGTTTCCTACAAATGCGAGGTGGTTTCGTGAAAAGGTTAAAGAAGTCGTAAATTTGCATTTATTAAAATAAAAATGTGTTATTATTATAAAATTCTACGATACGTTTTAGTGTTATTCTCAAACTTTAAATACAGGTTCCATAGAAAGTAAGCACACATTGGCTTTGTGAAATTTGTTAAAGATTATTGACTGCTCTCGGTTTTGTGCTTTCCTTGCAGCATCTTGTTAACGAAACATTCACCAATCAGACTAGCCAACTCAAAGGCATATTTCTAAATTCTGTGTTGTTTGTTATTGTGTATTTTATGTGTACCGCTACAGTACTGTAAATCATCATGTTACGTTTTGTATACGAATGTTTTTATATAAAACAATATTCCTCAT